>JBBPLY010000063.1:0-80899 GCA_038090035.1 Xerocomus nothofagi | reverse complement strand
TTCCTGGTTTTGTTTTTGGTTTTGGTTTTGGTTTTGGTCCTGTTTCAAGTGATGCCGCCCTCAGGGGCGATGCATGATACACTGGCATGATGCCCGAGATGACGACGTTTCTCCGGTGCTGTGCCTTTGTGTGGCATATCGGGCCGGAAGCTGACGCCCAAGTAAAACCCATCGGTGATAACGAACCTAACAACAAGGGGTGAAAAGTCAAGTATATCGCATTGTTGGAGCGAGTCTGCCAGGAGTCGAGTGAACTATTGAAGCGTGCTTCCGGATCGGTCCAGTGCGATGGTGATTATCGGTGACCTAGTGACCTGCTGACCCGGAAGTCTGTCCCCTAAGTTGAAGTTGCAAGTGTATCGTCGTTGGCGGGGCTTGAAGTGTTTCAGGGTCATCACGGTGGGATGCTTGGCACTAAGATGCTATCGGGTATAGTGCTCCGCTGCAGGGTTCTAGTATGGTCAGCCAAATGCTGCGAACACGAAACTGAGCTCTAGTACTTGCTTGGATGAGCCGATGAGTTTCGTATCAAAAGGTGACAAACCAACCTCTTACTGATCTAATCATAGTACCTGTCACTGATCTTGGTGGTAAGGTTCGGTACAAGTCTGGAGTTGGAATAGGTTAGATAAGAATGCGCACTAGTAGTAGTAATCAGCGAGAAGGATGTATGCTAATGACTAACGGGCTTCCGTTATGATATGCACCACCCCAAAGCGAGCGGTAGTACCGTCCCGACGGATCCGTAAAAGGTGACGCGGCATCATATCAGCTGCCCTCGGCATTTTCTCTCCCCGAGGACGGTCACACATTACACGTACATGCGAAGATTGCGCCACATGTCGCCGACGGGAGTATCACATTCTCCAGCTGCATTCTACGTATACAGCCCCCGGCAAGGTTTCGGACCCAAGAAATCGCGGCCTCTTCGAAACCCTCGGGTGGAGGCAGAATTGACTTTTGGATTGCTGAGAGGGACGCGTAGAATCACGCGGGACTGCACGTAGATGTGTGACCGAGGACACAGACGGCGGCGCGTGATCGACACAAATAACACCAAACTGGAGTTGCACTCGGACGACCAGAGTCATGGCGACGAACTGATGAATGTCTCTATCGTGGGTGGAGCGAAAGGATCTTCTCAGCTCGCTACTGCAGGCCCGCGGCGACGACGACGAGGGTACTGCCCTCGACCGTGTTCTGCACGGTCAGAATGCAATCGGCAAAACGTGTAGGTTCTTTTCCTACACTTGGCAAATCGATCCATCATTCTTCTCAATTAAATGCAGCAAAAACCATCAAGATCGATTCACTGCGATTCACAGACAAAGATCTCGTCGTGCTCGGAACCCTGGACCACGGCCAGTTTGGCGTCGTTTGTCACATCACTTACGTTCGCGTCTCCCCACTGAATTCGGACTCCAGATCGACGTGGTCAAATGTGTTCTCGATGGACGCGTTTATGTTCGCAAGTCGATAGAAAAAGCATTTTCTCTCAGATCCCGTGAGGTAATCTACATCAATGGATAGTTTTACCGCGGGAGATTCAAGTCTGAACAGCAATGCTCCCCACAAATTGAACGGGATGTTTTGTTGCTCGCCAAGAGCAGTAACACTGTATGGGCACCTCATATTCTGTGCTCGTTCCAGACCTCCACGCATCTCAACCTTGTCATGGATTACGCGGAGGGGGGCACGTTATTGGACGTACTTGAATCCAGTCCTCATGGCGGCAAAGTATTGGAAGCTGATCTGGAATGGTGGGCTCCCCAAGCCGTATGCGCGATTCATTGGTGTCACTCTCAAGGGTTTGCACACCGGTAGGCCTCAGTTTGAGTGAGCTGGATACCACTTGATCCACGAAAACACAGCGACATCAAACCCCATAACTTTGTCCTGACTTCGAGTTTTCATCTACGATTGATTGATTTTGGTTCTGCGGCACCACTGTCCCCCCCAGAACCGGATGGAAGCCAGAACATTCCCCATCGTCATTCGTTGGTCCCTTGCGGCACGTGTGACTATATTTCTCCCGAAATTCTGCAAGCACACGAAGACGCTCTACTTGCTCTCGAGCTCTCTGGTCAGTCAACAGTTTCTCCTGGCATTGAGCAGCCGACTAGCACCTGTGGTTTGGAGACAGATTGGTGGAGCCTTGGGGTCATGCTTTACGAGCTTCTATATGGTATAACACCGTTCTTTGCTAACGACATTAGAACGACATACCTTAGGATTATGGACCACGAGGTCCGCTCTTTTCCATTCGTTACTATCGCTATGACCTCATATACTGCCAGACTAGCCTGCGGTTCGACAAGTCCGTCCCTATTTCGAAGTCCTGCCAGGATGTGATACAGCGGTAAATCTCCTGTAGAGATTTGAGGGACGTACCTGACATCTTGAAGGCTTTTGACCTCCCGTGAACGCAGGCTTGGCCGTCGTTGTGTGTTGGAAATCACTGAACATCCATTCTTCAAGTTCACACACTGGGCGAGCGTTGGAACGGGTATGCATATACACTCAGTGTTTTAATTTCCTTTGGTAACAGCGGGTTTCCAGGTGACGCCCCACCGGCGCTTCATGTGCCACACTTCACATACACGACGACCGCGATCGATGCATCTCGTTCTGCACCCCCTGAGCCACAAGATGAGAGTGTTTCGCATCCGTTCCATTTTTCTGCGCTGTTTCAGTCGTCCGTGAGCACGTCTCCGGGCTGGTCCGTTCTACGTTCGACCCTTCGTGTCACCTCTGAATCTGGATCTCCGAAAACTGAGGCTTCCTTCATCGGGTTTTCTTGGGGACCACGGAGAGATGCATTTCTGCAGTCGGGTGGAAGCGCGAACCAGAGAGCGCCGGAGGTCTTGAAAACTCCCCGCATTCTGCTTCCTACTCGGCCCAGCCCCTACCCGTCACAGGAGCCAAGTGAGGCGCCATCTGACCACCTGAATGCTTTCACCACACCTGTTCGCCGGCATAACGTGAATCTCTACCACACTCTCCCACGGACGAGCACGACCGGTCGCACACCAATGCGTCGCGCGGTTTCCGATCGCGAAGCGATGAGGCAGCTTGTGGACTGTATCGGCATGAGTGCGCGAAAAAAAGTGCTCGCCAGTGGCCGGAAGCCTCGAATCCTGGATACCATCAACCAGAACCGAACGATTGCTGTCAAGAAAGAGCTACGATTCGTGCCGCAACCTGCCATGACGAGCACCGACAGGACATCCGTCGGTTTCCCACCTGCCCTTGTTGGGTCGGGGTCCGAGGCGACAGAGTCGGGATCGGAAGGACCTCCAAGTCCAAGTCCAAGTCCACGTCCCGGATCAGCAATGTCGATGTTGAGTCGTAGGAGCTCCACACCGACAATCACCACCTCTCACTCTACTCGTCCACCATCGTCCTCGTTGTCTGGTGTATCTGGAGCACAAGAATGTCGGGACGAGGGTGTGGATTTGGATGATGAAGCCTTCTCTCGGCTGGAAAGTAGACATGCGGTGTTGGTTTCGCAGTTGTACAGTATGCAAGCCCAGATAGATCATCTGAGGGAACTTATTGAGCCATAAGGGCTGTTCATCGTGGTGTTTCTTGGATGGCCGACCTGGATGAGCGAACACCACGTTCTCCCATCCTCCGATGGCCCGGTTGATCATCTTCTGACGGATATAACGGGCAAGGCACCCATCCAGGGTCGTGGCTCTCTGCAGCTTCTCCGCCGCTTCTCATGCGCTGTTTTCAGAAACCGTGTGCTCAGCATCACAGCCACATACATGTAAGAGAAGAACGTGAATGAATTAGTATATGGTAAACTTCGGCACTAACACTAAGCAGATTCCAGCCAACATAAGAACATCCCCGAAAACATTTAGCCACGGTTAACCCCGCATCCTCCATATCGCACAAGGATGTCCTTTGCGATCTCACCGTCGCATCGGGTCCCGGTCGTACGATTAATTACCTGGGAAACTCAACATCAAACATGTAGCAGAATCTTGTCACATCTGTTTATCGTGCCCTTATCTTTCTTGGTTTTCCTTCAAGGGTCGGGTTGGGGCTCCATTATCAAGAGTCTGCCATGCCGCAACTACTTTAGACAAACACAGATAAAACCCTTGCCACTGCCGGGATGCGTCCCAAAATGTCGCCGGCAGAACGATGTCGTGACCGATACGTCGTGGAGTACCAAACGTTCCGAATTTGTTCCTTCCGCAAGAAGTGCGACGCTCTCGGCTGTGAAATGCTCACACCCATTCAAGATATTTTGCCGCACCAGCTCGCTCGACCGCTTCGGTCATAATTAGGAACCGAATGACTGACAGAATCTATTTAATCTCTCTGGATTCCGGGTCGTCGGTTTCGCAAGGAGCCCCCTCCACGATATCACGACCCCACCATGGCCGGGTTCACATACTGGCGAAGCGCCGAACACTGTGTTCGCGTTCTTTACCTGTATATGAAGCCCGATTTCCTCACGGTGCTCATGCCTACGGTAAGCACCAACCTACTTACTATGCTCACACATGTTGACAATGTTTTCAGACCTTCTTCGCTGCCGCTGCCGCTCCACTGTGCGACATCAGGCACCTTCCCGGTGTAATATTTTGGATTTGGTTACATCTCCTACAATTCAATGCTGCGAACCAGCTGGTCGACCCGGAAGAAGACAGCAAGAACAAATCCTGGCGTCCGATACCAGCTGGCCTTATTAGCGTCCGGAACGCAAAAATCTTTCGTTGGCTCCTGATTCCAGCATGCTTGTGGCTTTCTGCTTCATATAGCACCTATTTGTTCACTATCAGCGTGATAACTGCATCGATGATACTTTGGTACAACGAATTGCAGGGTCATGAACACTGGCTCTCAAAGAACGTTATGACTGCGTTAGGCTATTCATTTTTCGAACTAGGTGGAACTCTCGTCGCTGGTAGGTCCACTCGCTGTTCGTTTTATCATCGCTCACCATTGATCTACAGGATGTGATAGATCCACCATACAGCCAGTTGCGCTGATTGCTGTGGCTATGACCATGGTGATATTTGCTACGACGCTACATTGCCAGGACTTCAAAGACGAAGAGGGGGATCGGTTGATTGGGAGAAAAACTCTACCCATCGTCTTTCCTTCTCTGGCCCGAACCTCGGTTATGGTCGGGCTGCCCCTTTGGTCTGTTTGCTTGACGTGTTTGTGGAAGATTGATGTGGTATGCAGTGCGGCGTTTGTTGCATATGCTGGTATGGTGGGCATGCGGTTTATGGTGCTTCACAGTGCCAAAGCAGATCGGAAATCGTGCCAGCTCTACAGCGTAAGCGAGCCATTGAGATCGGACTATTCTGCCGTACAAGCCTAACTGATGCGGTTTACAGCTGTGGTTCTCTCTCGCTCATCTGTTGCCAGGATATTGGCGGTTCTTCCATAGCACTGGAACTTGTTCTGCTCCTCTCTAGTTTGTAGGGGTATTGTACCATCAACTCGTCTGCAGGGCAGACCTTCCATTTATGCCAAACTGTCTTGATCATCAAATCTGTTGTACTAGTAATAGTCGATCCGGGATCCATGAATGCCTGCCACGACGAATTTTTATCTCGTCTGCTTTGAATATCACAATGACTCATAATCCACGTCTAAGATCTGGAAATGACATCGTCCTTGTGGCCTTCGCAGGATGGCCGGACGCTTCTAGGCAACCTTGACTATCTACTTCTGCATAGCAACTGACACCGTGTGGTTCCATCCATTCACGTGGCATTAGACGGCAGCTACGCGACAGCCTACCAAAGGGTTTAGCCGCGCTCGTGTCAGGCCGTATCTGCGAATCGCACTAGCACAAACGACCGACTCGCGGACTCGACAGACATGCAGATAGGCTGCACGATTCACTTGAGAGTCCTATTGCCATCGTGTCAGATCCAAGAGTCAGCGGTGACGGGCCCCATCGACCACGGGCCTTCTCGCGGACATTGTCGGCCGAGTCGACTACTCTTGTTAGCTCACCCGTCATGGCGAGTTGAAAGCTTGAGTCGACTCGCAGTTCCGATTCCGACAGGGGGAGGTCGTATGTCGTCTGAGTCCATCGACGTACCTCGAGGGCGTGTGCCATGATTGTGCTACACGTAGCATGTAGTGACACATGATGCACCGTGTTCAAGTCTAACCATGTCGTCAAGTTCTTTCTTGAGGTTAGTTAGTCAGTAATGTGATTTTTCAACCCACGCGACGAGAAATATAAGACGGTGGTGTGTGCTTGAGGCCCTCCGGGTGGGCTGTTCACAGCTTTGAGCACAGATCGAAAAAAAGAACAAGTAAATGCTACCGAGTGCAACTGTGCAACTAATTGACGGCTTAGATAACCCTGAGCGATTGGTAACATGATCCAAGCATCTTGGGGCGACCGAGTTGCCAATGTTTAACTGTGCACTTGGAGCGGATTCCAGTTTGAACCGCGCAATCCAGCAAGCGAAGACTCGGACACATAAACTTGGCGGGCCGCGGGTGAGGTTCAGAGTCTCGTTATACCCGTCCCTTCTAGTAGTACGTAGCGGAATCAATCAGAGAAGACTTTGAAAGAGTACCGTACGGGGGCTCAAGCTCAAGTGGCGGCGGATGACTGTATAATTAAACCCAAAAGGTGTAAGAGCGGCCCATCTGATCGAGCTCTTGGCAAGTTGGCAGTTTTGCGGAAGCCCACGTTGCGCCCTTTCCGAGATAATGTCATGCGGACATTCAGCGTAAGCGAAATGCCGGTTTCAGAAATGTTCGGTGCTCCAGCGACAGATTGGGATTAGCTTCATGAATATCTGTGGGAACTTGCTAATACTAGCATAGTGCAATGTCAAACAAATGTCAAACGTGACGATTTGAACTGCGGCAGAACACCTTTGCTGTAATCACTTACTGGGCTTCGGTTCCGGTTTAACGACTCGTCGATAAACCAGCGATCGGAGAGCCTCGCCAATGCCGCCATATTGGATGATCAGGTTAGTATATTACTACATACTAGGCCGAACAGGGAATGCACCACACTGGCCCGGGAACAATCATCAATCCAAATTGACCACGCCGAGCCCTTCAGCAACCATATTATCACTTGTCCAAAAAAAAAAAAGAAAAGGTTTGATAGCATTTCGTATGTACTAATTCCATCGGCGGCCACATACTATGTCATATGATCTCTCAAATCTTACCCGCATGGTCAGCCCAGATCCGTGTACAATGTCGACCACGGACGCTAGTACTACTATAGTATGTTACCTACAGTAACAATTCATTCTACAATTAGCAAATCGTTTATTTACTTCTAAAGTATGTCCTGCGTATGTATATACTAGATTCCAACGTACGTTAGTGGCGTCAGCACCACTGCGTTAGCACGCTATCGTTTGATACGGCTATCTGGCCCAATTGATCAGCTGAATACTTTATTCTATTCGAAGCTTCCAGCGCTACGGTCTCTCGGATAACGGTTCAAACGTTCAGCCCGAGCGTTGGATTTTCCCCCGTGCCACTGTGGTCCAGAGTTTGCTGCCACAGTGAAATAGAGGCCAGTAGTCGCATTTTCTGATGCTGACCATACACGGTCAACCCCAGGGTCCAGATTTTTGATATCACTGCCTTGTACATATCCCAAGTAGATCGTCGGTCCAACTTCCCTAGTATGCTGCAAGCCTGCAAAGATTTGGATAAATGCATCCTCGCCACTAGTCTACATCCTCTCTAAAGGCCGAATGCTCAAAAGCCGCATCGCAGCTGCTAATACGTCTCGCGCGCAAATATACAACCAGAGCCTTGCCCTTGCCTTTTCTAGATCGTGCTCACCTTTCACTACGAGGGTCTCCCAAGCACTCGAGATTGCGTGCGCGAGACGGAATGCGAACGTGACTACGCCGCTTGGTTCGTGCGTCTTGAGTGCGGTTTTCACGACATCTGGGTATGATCCAAGCAAGATCGCAATGTCTCGAGCGTGTCCTGACTCGGCAAGTGATGAGGTATCGATTTGGAAAGGTGGAGGGAGGGGAAGAAGTTCAGGGTTTTTGCGTTCCATGGATGTCAGTCGGACGTGAGCGTATTGTAG
Organism: Xerocomus nothofagi; assembly: GCA_038090035.1. Classification (NCBI taxonomy): domain Eukaryota; kingdom Fungi; phylum Basidiomycota; class Agaricomycetes; order Boletales; family Boletaceae; genus Xerocomus; species Xerocomus nothofagi. Next base: position 72,831 of record JBBPLY010000063.1, on the reverse strand, counting down.
GTAGGGGCCGGTATCACCCTCGAAGGACAACATGCGATCCCAGTTGAATGTATAGTTGTTGATCCTGCCAAGGGAACGTCAGCCAGCCGGTGGACAGACTATCCGAAAGCATACCGCTTGGCAGCCATGTCTTGTATCTTGATGCCGGTGATACCGACTTCTCGACTGACGTACTCTGGGTCCTCAATGGAATTATACTTTTCCTCGTTCCGTTTCATCTGCTCGTGCATCACGGATGCTGCCTCCTTGATTATCTGGTCCAAGAAGACCGCCGTGCCTTTCCGAGTGCTCATGCCGAGCACCATACCATAGTTGACGTGTTCGAGGCGATCAGCCCATGGGAAGTCCATTAGCTTCAGTATCTGGAAAAACTGGGCCAGATGAAGATCTTGTTGAGATGCGACGACGTAGATCATCTTGTCGAATTGGTACTTTTCCCATCGTTCGATCGCGCCAGCAATGTCTCGAGTGAGATAGATGGACGTTCCGTCTGAGGATCTTGGTGTCAGCGGTCTCTCGCCAGTATCTAAATCTGAAACATGCCCGCTTTCCGAAGGACGGCCTTTCCGAGCTTCCACTTCTCTAGATCGACGAGTTTGGCTCCGTTTGCGTCGCTTATCAATCCAAGTTCTTCGAGACGCTCGACTGCTGTATTCATCCATTCCTTTCCGACTTCGCTCTCTCCGGTGTATCGATCAAAGGAGACGTTTAGTCGATCATATTCTTCGACGTACTTGGCGATGCTCAGCTCCCGCCATTCTCGCCAGTTGGCAAGGATGGTTTCATCACCATCTTCCATTCGTTTAAACATTTGCGCTGCCTCTATCTTGACATCGGGGTCTGCGTCAGCGTCCTTGCTCACTCTGACGTAGACGTCGTATAGATGTTTGATCGCATCTTTGGATAGTTGTTCTTTGGAACCGTATTTTTTGAAGCCAGAGGCTATCATGCCGAACTATCGGGTGTCGCATGTCAGCGTCAACGCCGTCGAGAGCAGGGGGGTCAAACCTGTGTGCCCCAATCCCCGAGATAGTTTACTGATACGACTTCCCAACCGCATGCCTTGTACAAGTTTGCCAAGAAGGCACCGATGATGGTACTCCGAAGATGTCCAACGTGGAATGATTTTGCGATGTTGGGAGAGGAGTACTCGATGACGAGTTTCTTCCCTATGCCAATAGTGTTCGTCCCGTAGGACGGTTTTCGAGAGGGACTGTCGTACGTGAGGGTGTGGATCTGAGTGAGGACTTGGCGGATGAGGGTGGCGTTGTTTAGTTGAAAGTGAAGGAATTGTTTATCGTGCGTTATCGATGCGATGAAGTCGTCAGGTTGGAACTGCAAGAAAGATCCGGTCAGCATGGTCGTAAGCCCTGATCGGTTCAGAACGCACGTCCTCCAAGACCGTCTTTGCAAGGTCGTCGGGTTTTCCAGGGAGTCTGAATCGGGGAAGGGCCACTGTGAAGTCGACGCCCTTCTTACCGTAATCGACCCCCGAGTAAGCTCGTTCTATCGTGAGCTGGGGTAGGCGATCGGATATGCGTTTTGCGATGGCGGTGCGAAAGGCATCCAATATCGAAGAGGAGGGGTCCGTTCCGGGGACGTGTGGGAGGGAAGGGAGGGAGGAGACCATCGTTCCGAGCCGTCGAGCGTGCCAGACGACGGGTGATTTGACGAACCAAGCCAGCGTGGATCAAAAGATGGAAAAAACAGAAATAAATAAACCCATCCATGTCCCGCTCGTCTTCGAAGGCCCCCTCGGCTCGCATTCGAATCGCCAACGACGCTCTCCTCGAACGCGACCGGGAGACGATTCCGTCCAGTCTCAGTCTGCTTTCTGCCCGCAGACCCTCGTGGGCCCCACCACTTTACGATCTTCCTCAGGACAGCGTCATTGCATCATATCGCGACATACCGACCCTCAACTTCACCGCCTCGGCCAGTCAACGGTCGCAGCCTTCCACGTCCCCAGATGACGGAGGTAACTTTAGAAGGAGTTTACAGATCGACATGAAAGACCTCGTTGGAGATGCCGTTGGAAACGTCAGTCGTCTGGAACGTCCTGTGGATCAATTTGTCTGACCAGACACGCAGATGAGCATCAGCCCAACGAGTCGCGACATCGTCCTTGCAGCGTAAGCAGACGGCTTCGAACCGCTCCCCTTCCCTGACTCCGAAACCATCAGCCGACGCGGGCTGTTCATCATCGACCTCGAAGCACCTCTCGAAATCCCTAGGTTTCTGCCTCAAGGTGGTACCTGGGATGTAGCCGACGTCCAGTGGAATCCTCATCGAGCTCGGGCAGAGTACATCGTCTCCACCTCCTCTGAAAAGCTGCAAGTCTTGGTTCTCCACCTTACCTTTCGCTTACCCAGACCCTAGTCTCATATGGAACCTGATGATGGTGGGCAAGAGCTCCATCGAACACATCTTACATTCACACTACCGCGCTATAACGGACATCAATTGGCATACATCCGAGCCTGACACCGTGTCCAGCGTTGGGATCGACTCGTGGTTGTGGTCCTGGGACCTCCGAGAACCCCGCAAGCCAGTAATGGGTGAGGAACACCTGCCGTATGCTTGTCCCTCGCTAACGTCCCTCAGGACTTTGTGTATTCAATTGTAAGACGCTCAACGCGATGATACGTTCTTCCTAACGTCGTTTCAGCCGGCGGCACACAAGTCAAATGGAACCGGCAGGATCCGAATGTGCTCGCTTCTTCGCACTTGGACGAGGTCCTCATTTGGGATCGTCGAGTCAGTCTACCGTCTTTACTTCCTTCTCGTCATTCTTGACGTTAGAGGCACAGAAAGGGTCCCTCCCTACCGCTCGCATCCGTGCTCACAATGCCAAAATATACGGCATCGACTGGGCTCATACTCGAATGCACGATATCGTCACGTGTTCTTTGGACAAGACGATCAAGGTGTGGAACGTACAGGACACGTCGGCCCCTGACTTCCCTCAGACCGAGTCTTTCTCTCAAAGAGGCTCACAACGATTAGCTCAGCCTCTTACAACGATCACGACGCGCTATCCCGTATGGAGGGCACGCGATTTACCTTTTGGAAGAGGTATATTGAGTCTACCGCAAAGAGGCGAAACAGCTCTTGAAATGTGGGTGACCGGCAACGACATGGTACCGGTAGAGATATTCGAGGGTCATACGGATGTAGTCAAAGAATTTGTCTGGAGAAAGGGAGGCTTGGGTGCGTGTCTTCACGCCCTTTGACAATGTCGTCTGAACTTGCTCATGTTCCTTGCAGATGGAGCGGAGTACCAGCTAATCACATGGTCCAAAGATCGCACTTTGAGATTTTGGCCAGTAGATTCGGAGACTATGGAGGCAGGTATAACGTTCTCTTTCAATTGACGGTGCTTACCAGTCCCCAAACCAGAAAACGGGATACACCCTCGAATCCTCCAAAGCATCTGCCCAGTCACGCTTTATCACCGACATTGGAAGATCACACCACTCTTTCCGACATGCTCCGGAAGGATTTGACTCGGTTCCGGCTCTATCTGCCCCGGTCGGCTCGCGAAGTATATTAGCAGAGGTGCGTGCCGGGCCGGCACCCACACCCGGGGTAAAGAAACCCGCAAACCCCGTGCTACAACCTCATCATGGGAGTGCTGCGAGAGGCAAGGGAATATTGCTGTTTGACCCAGGAACGTCCGCAGCTCAGCACCAAATGCACTTTCGCTACCCGCAAGTCATCAATGAGAATTTTCAAGCGCGCATTCGAGACGACCATGGTGAAAACCAAGGCCAAACTCCCAGTCAACTCCAACCGGACAAACGCACCGTCCCGATCCCGAGTACGACCATGACGATGTCGCGAGGTCATGTTGGGGGAGGAAAAGGTACTAAAGTGGGTATGGATGCTTTCACGTGGTTGGCGAGTGTTCGGGTCGGAGGAAGGAGGGATGAGAGTTCTGGCAGAGATAGTGGTGTAAGTAGTGGGTCAAGATCGAGGGCTTCTCATGGGAAGGATAGCGAGACTACGACGAGTCAGGGTCACAAGAGGAAGAGAAGTGAAAGTATGCTCCGAGAAGGGAAAGAGGTTGAGGGAGCTCAGAGTTTGCCGGATGAGTAAGAGTTATTTTCCTGACTGCAGTGTGTAAATCAGCGCTGACGACGGGTGCTAGAATAACGTCGGTGCTCACGAAGCTGTCCACTTCCAAGATCCGGCTAGAGAAAGTGAGTTTTTGTTTTGTTTTGTTTTCGCATCGTCTGCTCATTCCTGTTAGCATGATCTCACCAAGAAACGGACTTGCACAATGGGTCTCCACGGTCCTTGGGGAGAGTCGTCGTCCGTCTTCATTCGCATTTCCTTTCGATTTCCGAAGAACTATCCCATCGCTCCTCATCCTGAAGGCACACCTGAAATCGATCTCGAGCGCAGTCCACTGATATCGATACAAAACAGAGCTTTCATGCTTCGGCGCCTTAAAACCATCAGAGAGCGCCGTCGACCGTGTCTTGAGGCATGCCTTAGATTTTTGTTGTTTGGCGATGAAAACGAACAGGTAGGCATTCCGGTGGACATGAGATCCGAGTCATCTTCAGAAGAGGACGAAGGCCCGGCCATCAGAAAGTCTAGGGACTTTACCGTCTCGCTGTTGAGAAACAATAAGAATCTAGCGGAGCCAAGAACGTCACAAGGTGTTTTTGGTCCGAATGGTAATGTTTTCGCTTTCCCCCCGTATAACGCATATTCACCCAACACCCTCGGATAGAGGAATTGATCTGTTTCTTCAGAGCACCGCCTCGAATAGTCCGCCCTCATCAAATCAATGGGGGGAGTGAAATTTCGAGTTCACCAGCCGCTACATCACGTTCATCACACTCCTCGCGATTATTCCAATCCCCTGCATTGCTATCCGACGCAGTCCGTCGTCTCGGACTTGCGGCTACAGATCAACGTCCAGAAGTAGACTCTCGACGACCGGGGGACAGTGAACACACGCTGCGCATCATGACCAACCTTCTCACTTTCTCTCAGCAAAGGGCACAGTGGGACTTCACATTCGAGACGAAGGATGACACTGTCGCAAACGATCAGGGTAACAATGTTTCCATGATTCCCACACGACGGAGTACTGTGTTCATCAGGGTGTCGACTGATATTTCGCTTGGACGGCGAAAGGTTGCTGCAGCGTATATCTTTCATGCAGGTACGCTGGAAGATCTGTGTCAGTTCAATGCGAACATCGCCAGGGAGCATGGCCAATTTGCACATGAGAGAGTGTTCAGGACACTCCAAAGTCTATTCCCTACTCATGCGGGAACACAGAATATCTTTGGAGTAGTTACCCTCCGCATCGTGGACCAAATGTGAGCACACTTGAATATCTGGATGAATGTGATTCACTGGGTCGTATAGGCACAGAGGACTTTGCGCGACTTGCGATGTGCAAATGCTCGCCATGTTGGCCGTAGTGCTTCTCAAAGCCCACACCTCATCAACAGAACAACGTGAGTACGTTCGGTCCCCAGCTGCAGTGCAGCGTTGAACCCTCGAGTTGCAGTTTCCGTCCACACGCCATCAACCAAAGAAGTCTCTCCTACTGTTTCAAAGAACGAGGGCGACTACTTCAGCTTATCGAGATCCAAGGATCCCCGAGCTGGCGTATTGTCTCCCGCGTGGCCACGACTTCCCTCCACGTCCTCGATCACTACCAATTATGTTGTCGGATCTTCGATCTCTACATCCAATTCCTCCCGTGGTTCATGGTCAAGCCTGTTTAATTCCGGAAGTGTCCGTCAATTCATGTCAGGCGTCCACGAATCGATCTCAACACCACTTGACACGTTGCCTGGTAAAATATCTATTTCCATTCCTCAACGTGAAACTATTCTTCGTCTACCCAACATCGATTCGCCACGGCATTCGCGCAGGAGAGACCAGATTTCGAATGTATCACCCATATCCAAATCCTGGTCCGAAACACAGATGATTTCACCACTAAGCCGACAGTCTCATTTCTCGTCGGCGAGTTATGGGAGACGTTCAGAACGTTCACAGGCCAATGCAAAGCAAGTCATACAGGAAAAGAAGCTGATCGTCCTTGAGGAAGAATCTCAACAACACGCTCAGGGGTATGACTCCACTCTAACTTTTTTTTTCCGGGTCACTAAATGTACCGGCAGAACGAAGTTGGCCCCTGAACTGCTCTCACAATTGGCATGCCATATACTGGCATACGCAGACATGCTCTTCAGTTGGCAATTATTGAATAAACGGCTCGAACTGTTGAACACGGTCAGGACATCGTCCTTTAATCTCGATATGAAATTTGGTGCTTGTCATGCCTTCAGACTCTTCGGTAACGCTAACGCCCACGTAGATATTCAACCAGCATGTGGACAGTGTGGCCATGGACAATCGTCTGAAGACGATGGTTGTTCAATGTGTGGCAACCACCAGACCAATCCGCGTTGTTCTGTATGTAGGCTCCCGGTGAAAGGCAAGTTCTCAATGTGAAACCCTCGAGGTCGTTCTCAGATAGACTTTCTAGGTCTCGCACGGAGCTGTGGTCAATGTTTACATATAACGCACGTCAAGTGCTGGCGAGATCAACAGTCCGATACTTGCGGGACGGGATGTGGTTGTCCGTGCAGCGGCTCGAATCCGGGTCCAAAGAGTGATACGTTCGTCCGTTCACCCGCATCCATGCCAGTTCCATTGTCGGAGCACAACCGCAGCTGACGTCGACAATCAACCGTCCGTCCAATATTGAATTGGATCCCATTTTGCTCGGTTGGTTGCAGTTCGTAAGTCAACTTGTAGGTTCCCTTAGCTTGCCCTCCGGGAGTGCACATGAAACAATGCTACTGCCGACTGTGCCTAGGCTGACGACATATGAATCTATGCAAAATGTCTTCTTCGCTGTCGGCTTGGTTGACCAGGGCCCGGTTTGCTTTTCTCTTCTTGGAAGGCAAATTCCGTCGGAAAGCTGCGCCAATACGAGCGCCAATGTCTCAAACTCGCGACATTGCGCATATTTTCATCGAATGTTTGAACTACTCCGACATCGAAACTATGTCATGCTTACTGTCTTTTGTCCAAACACGATCCAATCCGACTTACAAACCGAAATCAAGTACATGTATGATAAAGATCATGCATTGACCTGTGACGTATGTAAAGAGTATGTATATACGATTCGGCCGTACGAGCAAGCGTGGCATACAAGTGCGAGATTCTGTTGATCTACGCTCCACAGTTATACCAGGAAACCTGTTCTCTGGCTGGGATTATCTACTTTGCGCGTGGTCAATGCTACTGGCCTAACTGGTGTATTGCAAAGACAGATGGAGGACAATGGCTGGTGCCAGTGCGTGAAGCTCCTACCCTTACTATACCCTCACCAAGATGGCCATATACACTACTTGCACGACCGCCTCGAAGAAGAGGAAGGTGATGCGTCGTTTGCGCTGAGCATGGGACACCGTGACGGGGGTTGCAGTGCTCGATAGGTCAGGTAGCACGACTGAACGAAGAGAGCGGAGCTAACGAGAGCGGGTCATATCAGTGAGAGCAGATCACGAGCAAAGGACTCACCAAGAAGAAAGCGTTGGCAGCAAATGCATAGAGGAACACTATCGAGTATATCGTCATCCCCGGATTTATCAATTCCGTGAGCAGCGTCAAAATGACCCTGTTGGAATGTGAGGGCCGGTTAATGTGGAAAGTAGGTGACTACCTACCCAACAAACTTGTAGCCTCCGTATGCGATGAGATCTATGACTTGACCTTGACCCTGTACATTGAGCAAGTAGCATCCACCTTTGACGAAGAGGAAGTCGAGTAATACTACAGCGATGGCTCGTGATGCGGATGCGCCAAGAATTTGTGGGTGGAAGCGTTCCTGGAGACCCGTCTGGAGGGCCGCTACGAGGATGTAGGTGACGAGAGCCATGACTGCGACAATGAATGAGGAATACGAAGCGTGAAGAGGGGGTACATACGTGGAATGTACAAGTCTGGACAGTTGATGTCGTCTCTTGGAGGTTGCCATTCGGTTTGACCTGTCTCAAGACGACGTACTTTCCGAGACCAAGGTCTATGCCTCCAAGGGAACACGACGAGCTGTAGTTTTTTGATGACGTATGAATTGGAAACGTTGAAATGGTGTTTGAGGAGGGAGAGAGGGATCAATCCGCCAAACTAGGAGAGCATCAGCGCGACGTCGGGGGTAGGACAGAAGTCGACGGACGTTCTTTTGGACGTATTCTTGTCCGGCAGCCACTGCGCTCTGACTGAGCTGCATGCCGAACTGAGCGGTCGTGTCGTTCATACCCCATGCGGCAAAGTCTGGGAGGTGGTGCTGCTGGGCGGACTGCTGGTATCGTTGGTAGCCTTGGGGAGACGCGGGGCCTGGACCGGGGGTAGATGGAGGCTCTGGGATGAAGGCGGGGTGAGTAGGCACTGGATGCTGGAGTGGCGGGGGTGAGCGGGAGTAGTAGTTGGCCATCGTGCAGGGCGTGGTTGGGGGGGGACGAGGAGGAGGACGTGTCGGCGGCGGGATGCGCCACGCACGGCCAAACATCGCTTGACGGGGGTCGCATAAAAAAAAAGTGAAGCGACCCGCTCCGTCCTTCAACTCGTTCGCTCATCCACTCCTTCTCTCTCCTGCGACGTTCGCGCGTCGCCATGTCTTTCTCTCCAGTACGTGTCACCAACACGCCCGCCATCAAAAACGCGCCCCTCGTCGGTCTCGTAGAGGGCAATGGCTACTTCTCCAATCTTCACCTCGCCGCTCTCGTCCTCGGTGTTCCTTACATCTTGAAACGTTTCACTCCCATCGTTAATCGTGGTGGACTCAAAACTTACGTCTTCCTTGTCGTCGTCCTCGGGCTTCCCATTACCATCGCGTACTGGACGCTCGCATCCATGTACGGAAAACGCAAGAATCAAAAGGTCATCCTTCCCTCAAAGGAAATCGACGAGTACATCACTATCAACGACCCGGAGCTCAAGGCACTCTATCATGGCAAAGAAAAAATCCCCATGCAGGTGTTCCATGACGCGTACTTTGAGGGAAAGATCGACTTCAATGGCAAGTCTCACTCTCTTGTCTCTCACGCTCGCTCGTTCATCCTTTGCAGGGGACGTGCTCGACATCATGGAACAACGACACGACTGGGCCAAGATGGTCTTCACTCCGGAGCTCTTCAAATATGTCTTCATGAACCTCTTGCCTGAAGTCATCGTTCACTCCCAGAGCCAAGACGAAGAGCAGGTCCGTGACCACTACGACAGAGGTGACGACTTCTATGAATGGTCTGTCCGTCCATGATGTTTCGTGATCGTCTCGTCAACCTATTCTATTTAGGTTCCTTGGTCCTCGCATGGTCTACACTTCGGGTGTCGTCACTAATCTGGAGGAAACCGAGACTCTCGAGCAACTCCAAGATAACAAACTTGCCCTGGTCTGTTCTAAGCTCAACCTTCAACCTAATGACCGTCTGCTCGATGTTGGCTGTGGTTGGGGCACGCTGGCCGCATTCGCTGCGAAAAACTATGGATGTGACGTTACTGGTATCACTCTTGGAAAGAACCAGACTAAATTCGGTAACGAGCGGATCAGGACCAATGGCGTTACTCCTGACAAGGCAAGAATTTTGTGCATGGATTACCGTGAAATTCCTGGCGGGCCTGGTCACTTTACCAAGATTGTTAGCTTGGAGATGGCCGAACATGTTGGCATTAGGCGCTACGGCGCCTTCATGAGGCAGATGTACGAGCTGTTGGAAGACGATGGCATTTTCGTCTTTCAGGTTGCTGGTATTCGCCCATCGTGGCAGTACGAGGATCTCATCTGGTGGGTTTGGAAATAAATTTCATTAGCGAGACGAAATCTCACCATCAGCTTCGCAGGGGTCTCTTCATGAACAAGTACGTCTTTCCTGGTGCAGATGCATCCTGCTCTCTCGGCTGGGTGGTCAATCAGGTTGAGGCTGCTGGTTTCGAGGTGAAGAATATTGACGTCCTTGGTGTCCATTATTCCGCCACCATCTGGAGATGGTACCTGAACTGGGTGAGCAACAAGGACAAGGTCGTTAAAAAGTATGGTGAACGGTCAGTCATTTATATCGTCTTGCCTGTGTATGTAGTGCTGACACTGGCATGGTCAGGTGGTACCGTATCTGGGTATTCTTCCTTGCCTACTCAACCATCATCTCGCGTCAAGGGTCGGCTTCGGTCTTCCAGTTGACATTGCATAAGAACCTCAACGCATATCACCGTATCAACGGAGTTCCCTCGCATGCGTCCATCCACAACAAGTCACGTGATGGTAGAGAGTGGGTCTCCATTGAGTGAAATGTGCACATCCTTTTCGTGGAATTGGAATTGGATGGTACATGCAAGGTTCTATACGCAGCAGATGAAATACTATTGATCATCGTCTATATACCATGCATCTGCTTAATCTTAATTACGACAGTCACTCATCTCCGTGAGTATTAATGTGGTGCTCCCACATTTCAGAGCTCATTCTCACCCGGGAGTCTTGTAAGAGAGTCAGGGCCCTGCCCGTCCGTTAATACTGGTAAGTCTGTGCATACATGAAGTCCATGCAAGCGAGCGACGATATTTACAATCCTGAAGTACACGCGGGAGGAACAAACGAACGTCCCGCATCATGGCCAGTGTCCCGCGTTCTCAGGATAGTAGGAATAGCTATCTGGGTGGTCCTTCGACTCTTTGACGTGCCTAGGGTTGCCGTCGTTTCAAGTTGCGTGCCGAACACGATCGATCCGGACCACTGATCCTCGGTCAAACTTTACAAGTATCAGAGTCCCAAAGTAATACTAACTCGTGAATATCATAACAAACGATCTCTCAAAGGTGTCTAGGATCCAGCAGGAAATGCCCCAGGAATGGTCACTCTACGACGTTCGGGGTGATGGTAATACGTTCCGTACCGCCGTTTCGGTGATGCAGGCGCAGGAGGAGACGAGGGATGGGCAAGGTCCTCGCGTGACGTATTATTGCTCGTCACCTCTCCCGACGGCGGCGTCGTATTACCGTACTCGTCAGACGAGTCGTCGTCGTCCATGAGCCAGTCGTCCCCTTCGGGTAGCATGATCACGCCAGACGCAGGATCGAAGCTCAGGCGATGGTGCACATGCGACGACCCTGCGTCAGCTTCTGCCCACGGGTTTGAGGATTGGGTGTCGGAGACGAGGGGGTGTATCTCACGTGGGCTGGATAACTCGTTGCTTTCGTCATTCGCAGGGACCCGTGAACGTCGCGTGACCTTCTTCCGCAACATGCTGTAACGGTTGTGGAGGCTAAGCACGATCCCGTGGGTCGACTCGAGAGGAATTCTGATCAGGCCATTGCGATGGCTGTTCACAAGCGTTTGTCCCCTCTTTAGCGGGAGCCAGGGCTCTGGAAGAACGCCAGTGAACGCAGGGTGCCCATAGCGCCGTTTGCCAGTGCTGAAACCTCGGTTCAACACGAGTCACTGGCCTAGGGCCGAGGATGACTTACTTTAGGACGCCATTGTACCAATTTGCCATTGGCGGCTGTGACTACACCCAAAGTCAGAAGACGGGATGTCGAAAAAACGAGAGCTCTCACGTAGTCTGTCCTCTCGTCCTCCGGAGCGACGTACAACGTTTCGTCGTTCTGTGCGTATCTCCTACGGCTTAAGTTGCTACAAGGATGTGTCAATACTCGAAAGATGCAACGTTTTCATCGTGCTTACCTTTGCGACCAGGTCACCGGGTGTCCCTCCCTCAACCTCACGATATCCGCCGCCTCTTCTCCCCTCTCTACCTCGCACACGGAACTCAGACATACCGCGTTACTCAATGGCCGGAAGGTATTGTGAATGTACCAGGACCATGCGGTGGTCGCCAGAACGAGCGGCACAAGAAGAGAGGACATGATGTAGCATTGCCGTAAAGTGAGGATGCCAATCATAAAGATTTGGAAGATGATGATTCCCCAGATCAACCGTACAAAGGTCAATGGCCAAGCTTGACCCTGCGATTCGTAAGGCTTGTAGAACACTGCAAACGCGGGTTTGTATGATAATGTTCCTCGCAACAGGGTGCATCGGCTTACCGAATAAGAGCTTGTACTTGTAGACGATATATGCTACCCCAAAGTAGATAGCACCGAAAATGACGATGAGTGGTTGTACTACACTGTAAACGATAGTGATGACGAAGATAAGGATCGCTTGGGGGTATACGACGCCGTAATTTATCATTGGAGGAGCATTCAGCTCGGCAAAATCTACTCGATGTTAGAGCTGTCGAGCCAAGGCGTAAGAACCGTACATACCTCGCGGGGTTCGTGTCCAAAACATTCGGAAGATCATACGAGGGATCAGAACCCCGAAATTGAGCAATTGCAAAGGCATGATACCAAATCCTGATTCGACTATCAGTCAAACGTATGGTTACGAGAATGGTTAGCAACCTTGAAGAACGACATAGGACAGGAAGAAGTGTCTGAAAACGACGTTAGTCGCGGTGATAGTTCTAGCTTCTCCAACTCACTTGGCTTTTCCTCGTTGCAACGCTTGTGCTAGCTTCTCGGGAATCTTGGCGGGTGAGTTTGCCAAATCCGTTACAAGCTGCCAATACGTGCTAGCCAAAAGGAAAATGAACACCACGTTGATGAGTAGGAAGAGGAAGTATCTTGATTTGATGAGTTCGATAAACTCTCCCGTTATAACCGGTAATGCTCACTTCTGCAGCAGTGAGTACTCGATCAAACTACGAGCCTTATAACCTTGAGCGTATGTCAAACCTGAGAGGGAGGAGTCAATGAACGGTTGTGCGCTCTCCTGTTCTGACCTCACCTTCCAGAATGAATGGTAACAGAGCATTGAGTGTGATCATGGCAAAAGAAGGCAACGAGTTTTGCACGATAGCCCGAATCTTGTCATTGTTGTCGATCATTCTTCCCAGCCAGGGCATCACTTTCTTGATTTCCTCGTAACTGAGCAAACTGGCGAGAGCAGTGATGGGGAATATCCAGAAGAACATCAACAAGCCGACAGCTCCGAGTACCAGAAGCTCTCGACAAAGGAGTGCGCCTGGAGTGTGTTCGATATTTGACCAGACAATGTCTCGTGGTTCGGGAGCCGGATGAGTCTTTGTCTCCCATGGATCAAACGAGTGCGCGGTTTGCACTGCGATTTGCTAGACGAAAGAAGGGTTGACACGACAACAACTGCGATACCAGCGGGCAGGCTTACTGCGCTAGACATTTTCTCGAACGTGACAAAAGCGACATGGGTAGACTTGGTTTTCCCGATTCGTCGCCACCTCTTTACCTTTTCATCCGCTTCCTTGAACCTAGCCTCGAGATACTCCAGCGCGTCAACTCGAGGGGAAAGCCACCCGGGTCGAAGTGTAGGTCGTCTGCGATGAGGGACCACAAATCTGGCTTGCTGATTCTCCAACACGGATGGCTCGGCGTCACTCGAGTGCGGGAACACAATCTCCGAAGGATCGTAGGACTCCACTACGCTCGGATTACCCACGTACGTTGTCCACTCGCTCTCCAATTTCAATAGGGCTGTCGTACGTTGATCCAAGAGAAGTTGCAAGGTCCCAACCTCTCTGCAGACCGAAACACTCTCCACGCTTAATCCGATGTTCTCAAAGTATTCTGCGAGTGCACGCTCCGAGCGTAAATGGAGTGGTAGACAGGTGATCATCACAGTGCGCCCGGGGATGGAATGCACCAGTTCCAGCGAGAACAGTTGGCGTGAGCGAACATAACGCCGATAATTCTTGTACAGGAAGCGGAGGGCGAGACAGGTGAAGAGATAGGTGAAGAGGAAGTGTACGGTGAGGTAGGAGTTTGCGTCGCTGATGAGGTCAAGCCAGTCACGGTCGACGGGATTCTTGTCGACATTAGAAGACGTCCATTGGGGCCAATCACTGTCGTCGTCGTCAGAACCCCCGCCAATTCCGATATTATGCTGACGACAGTGAGCTGGATACAAGCACCAACGATGTGCCACCACGTACCGTCCAATTGATAGGCATTAAGACCGCGATGGCAAAGAGAGAACATACAGAGAATAGATAGAAGGAGGTTTTGAAAAATCCTAGTAGCTGTGGATGAGAGCTAAGGAGCTGTTCGAATGACCCACGAGGAGGCATGCTTACGACCGCAGCGTCCAACCCAACAATTTGCAGGACCGTGTACTCGGATGTCTTCAACGTCGGCATGATCCAACCAAAGAATGCGGAATGTGCATGGGCTTCATGAGGAGAAAATCCTGCAGAGAGGCTGAGTCTGGGAAGATGGAACGAGTGTGGCACGAGTACCTTTCAGCTTGGTGCGAGGCGCGAAGAGCAGTGGCCATCGAGGACGACAATAAGAGAATAGCAAAAATGAGACGAAGCCGATAGATGATGCAAGCAATAACTGTGTCGTGAACCAAGGACCTTCGAATTTGTCTTGTGGGGGCGTGAGGATGGGGTGACCAAGATGTCAATGCGGAGACACTCACAAGTTGGAGGTGTACCAGGTGGAAGTTCAGGATCATCGTCTGCTACACGGACCAGAAATTGCGCAAGGCCAGCCATGACGGTCTGTCATACGACGAGTCAATCGCGAGTCGAGCACACATGCCCACCTTCCAAAAACGGGTACGTTTGTTTGGCAAAGACTTCCGTTCCTAACAACCGACATCGCCGAAACTCCGTGCTAATCGGACCATATAACACCTGCGTACGACGCCCGCCGTCGTGAAGAAATGCATTTTTCGAAAACTTACGCTCGGCTACTGGTTACGCTACCACCCGAACTCAGACATCATGCCTTGGAATACCACAAGGTGCGCGCCTCCATCTCAATGACCGGCGTTGAACCGATCCAACTTTTAGCTCAAAAAACTGATCAACCAAACCGTGATCGAGCTCGACTCTCTCGGGCTTGGTCCTCCAGTCCTTCAGTCTTTGCACGAGCGCAGCATTCCAGAGGGTAGTCTTCCGCATCTCGAGGAACGTGGTTGCAGCTCGGGTCCCGCTGTGGACTCGGAAAGCACGTCGGAAGGATCACACAGACACACCATCGTTTATGAGATTGCCTTGAATTCATCCGCCCTCGAACCTAGGCTTCGATTGTCGTCGAGTCACGCTCGTTCAACAGCACAACCTATCTATCAAGTTAACCTTGTCGTCCCGGAACGGTCTTTCAACCGTATCACGCGAGCGCTACCTTCCGTTCTGTTCAAGGACGACACGCGCTTGCTTGATGACGTGGCGGAACAGTAAGCTGCTACTAAACTTTGGTCTCACGTATAATTGACCGCTGTCGTTCAGCGAACATTTCTCAGATTTCATCATCCCTCTCCCCTCCGACACCGCGTTCTTTCAACTCCTCACGTCCACTCTGTCCTCCCTTTGCCGGCACTTGGACACTTTGCAAGATGACTTCCATTCGACGCTTACGATGCTAGCTGCGTCGATATCTCTGGCAGCTCGTCCGGCATCGACTTCTTCCCCCCATTCGTTCTCAGCCTATTCGTGCACTACAGACACTGCAGTGTCCTTGCCCCCCAATTTAAGAGACAAGTCAGACCTGTACACCTGGCGCGAGATCTTCAGCCTCTACGCCGAAGTAGAAGTCTTTGAAAGTATCCGAGAGTCAGCCCAAGGTGAAAGGAGCATCGATGAGGCGGAGGAACAACTCAAGCTGTTCGAGGAACTCGTCCAGGAGAAGAAAACATCTTTGATCCTTTCCGGAAGCATAGAGGCCCTTGACAGATTCTTGAACTTGAACCGGTTCATTCTAGACGTGAAGAAGGTATTCGACGTTCCCATGTTTCTATCCCGCCCCACGGCACCAGCTCACGACTCGAAATATAGTTCCAGCTTGCGAATTCGGAAGCAGTTCGCAAGATCCTCAAGAAGCACTCTAAACTTACGACGCTTACGATTCCTCCCTATGTGCTGGAGCGAGATGTGTCCACGTCCACGCCTCCATGTCAAGTTACGTTCATCACTCGTCCTTCGAAATCTCTACCAAGGCTTCTCGTACAAGCGATAGGCGAGATTCTCTTGCCCGTTGTACCCCACATCGACGATTACTCGTGCCCCATATGTGCTTCTATCGCATTCAAGCCGGTCAGGCTCTGCTGCAGTCATCTCTTCTGCTTAAGGTGATTGTTTTCAACTCACTTTCTACGCGCACATAAACACGTCGTCCGTCCAGATGTCTCGTCAAGATGCAAAAACATCGAATGGCAAATTGTCCGCTATGTCGCGCACCCACCGTCCTGCAGGCAAATTCATGTGAGCACACCCATCGTCGTATTTTGGCCTCTCCCATCGTTTCTTAATCACGTAGCAAACGTCGATTACGGGCTGCTAAACTTGATGGCGGACTGGTTCCCGGTCGAGTCCCGAGAGAAATTGCGTGCTAACGAACGGGAAGTGATTCAAGAACAACTCGAAGAGTTTGGTTGGTCCGACGCTCGTACTTGCCGGATCATGTGACTTGGTGTAGCAAGTCGGGGTCCTTGTGGTCGGGCGGTTACCAGATCGCCGACTAATCGGCCGTACGAACCCGTCATGGAAACCCGACGCGATAACCGGCGTATCGACCCAAACGAATTTACGTCGCACTAGGCGAAAGATCAAACGCGGGGACCTGGAAAGGCCAAGGCCAAGGCGAGGATAGGGAGAGGGTCTCCTCACCAGGATGGTGAACATCAGGATTGGATATCAACATCGGTAGAAGCTGTTATGTCTGGGGGGAGCGCTCGAGATAAATATACCCGGGAATGGTTCCCATGTTTCGCGGGCGATCCTTGCCGAGAGTCGCTGATCAATCGGTAAGTTGGATACATATGAGCAACGCACGGATTACAGTCGCGTCTGAGAAAAGTTGGTCTACGGGGGTTCGGTCACTGATACTGACGTCAATTTCTCATGAGAGATGCATGTATCTATGGAGGATCGGACGAGTTTTATTATAGGCGTTCTAAAATCGACGGAACCCACTGGCAGCTGCTTGATGTTTTGCCGGAGGCACTGACAGTGACGTGGCGAACACAATCACGTAGAAGCGAACGACGTCTGTCATTCCAGCACTCGCCTTCGAGCACGAGTTCGAGCATCCCAACCCAAAAAACAACATTCAAATGTAAAACATGTAATTACGGGCATAATAAAAAACGAAAGCTGACGGTGGAAGATACGATTACTGTAGTAGCAACGTGTCTATATATATATATTTTTTCCGGGAGTGGATTCCCCCTCGTTTCAGAACAGTCGTGCCATCACATGGAGCTCATGGAAACCCATCGACGTTCTCATGGATATCAATGGCCAAGGCTTGAAAGATGATCGTTTTACGCCGCTGTCGTGCGACCAGCACAGCTAAAGATACCCTTGGATGTGAGCAACATCCGTCTAATCTGTTTCGCCGACGGCCTCTTCCATCATCTCTTCCTCCCAATTGCGCCGCATCGCACCTAAAAATTCCTGGACTCCATCGCCCTCCATAAACGACTGAAGATTCATCAATGACAGACCTATGCGATGATCCGTGACGCGGTCCTAGTAGGGGGAACGTCCAGTCACGATCACGGCAGCATTCAACCAACCCACTCGCCTGCGCATAGTTGTACGTGCGAATCTTCTCGCTGCGATCGGCCGTTCGAACCAGATTCTGTCGCGTCGTACGACGCTCAGCAATCTCTCTGGTAATTTTCATGTCCATGAGACGCGCCCGAAGGACTTGAAACGCACGTCGTTTATTCTAAGGGACGCATGTGAGACGCGTGAATACGATCGATGGAAAAGGTTTAAGAAGTTAAATCGGACCTGATGTTGACTCCGCTCGTCCTGCATCGACACCGTAATCCCCGTCGGCACGTGTGTTAAACGCACGGCCGACTCTGTTTTGTTGACGTGCTAAAGAAATGCAGAATGCAGAATGCACGATGAGCAACGCTCGGTGCTAAAATATGCACAGACGCGAACCTGTCCGCCCGCACCACGCGAACGCATCACCTCGATCCGCACGTCTTCCATCTTGAACAGATTGTCGTCCACAGCCGGTTCAGCCTCCTCGCTGAGCGGAAGTACCTAACGTCCAATCAAGGCTGTAGACAGTCTCAACGTGAAGGGAGAACCCACGATGATCGCGACGGTGCTGGTATGCACCCGTCCACTCGCCTCGGTCGCTGGAACGCGTTGGACGCGATGGACGCCCGTCTCCCATCGCAAAGTGTCATACGCGCTGTTCCCCTTGACTTCCACGATCGCATCACGCGTGCCTCCACCCATCACCTCCGTGCTTTGAATGACGTCCGCACGCCACCCTCGAGAGTGGGCGTAACGAATGTACACTCTCAACAGGTCCTCCAGGAACAACGTCGCCTCTGAGCCACCCACGCCCGCTTTCAGCTCCAGTAGCGCCGAAAATGACCGCGTCTGTGAAGGCGGGACAAGCAAGGAAGGAAACGTCGTCGAGAGATACATCGACAAGCTCTCCTTGAGCGTCGTGAATTCGTCTTCTGCCAAGGAACGCATGGTCGGATCTGGGTCCTGCAGGAGAGGGAGCGTATCTAGCAGGGACTAATGAAGTCGTTATGTGCAACAAACATGTACATATTCCACATCTCCAGCACCGAAAGAATCTGACTGACCTCTCTCGTTTTCGTCCACGACGTCCACGCATCGTACAGAGGTTCCAACTCCTTGACTTGACGGGCGCGCGCGATGTCTTCTGGGGATGACATGGCTTCTGAAATCTTCCTTGGGAAATGAGTCGTGGCAAAATAAAATGCCGATTTCGACTTGCCTTGGATGACAACTCTGTTCTCGTCTCGACGCGCCTCTGTACAGCCCGAAGAATGCGTGCGCCATCCTTTTCGAGTTGATTTATGGCATTTGCACTGGGAAGAGTGGTCTGAGTACGGTTGGAACGTACGAGCACACGCTGAACAGAGCGTCTCAGTGGGCCATGTGCTCGTAGCAAAACGTGCAACATCGAGTCGTGCACGAAACGGAAGGTTGCAACATGACGCGTTTGTTTGTTCTCAAAGCCTTTGCCAAACAACGCTTCGTTGCGAAATGAGCGGGTGGAAACGACGCATACGCCAAACATGTATACTCTTTCCGTTAAATAGGTATCATCTGATTTTCACCCGCTAATGCATCACATTACTTTTAAAAATAAAAAAAAAGGTTGCTGCGAGATCGCATCAAGTTCGTTGACGACGAAACTGCCGAGCAGACAGACACCGTTAGTGCATCTGGCAAGTTGGAACACCCGGACCTTTGCCACGGAAACATAGATCGCTTCCATTGCAACCGGTGACTGGTCGGCCCATGGACGGTTTGCCTCGTAGTGATCACCAGACTTAGTACGTATTGGTTCTGCTGAGCCGAACGTAAGGCAAGTCGACCGGTGGCGTCCAATGTCAGTTCGGGGACATTATATGTGAAATTGACAGGTCGGAAATCTCATCGAGACAAGGCTCGCAAACGCACGTTCGCAACGTCGATCATGCGTCAACTTGAAATACGAGGATGGAGGCATGCATACTTGGCAAAGTTCGTGAACCCATACGACATGCAGTCTCGGGCAATTATTGGCCGCATCAAACCTGAATCCATCTTTGCAAGAGGGAGACAGTGCTTGTTCATGTCAATGTTTTCCTTGGGGCCAACCTTGTCGTAGGGGACAGCGCGTGGTCTGAGATCACATCGGACGTTCTTAACAATAGCCTATCCACGTCTTCTCACCTTGGCTCAGGGAACAAACACGCCAGATCTCTGATGAAATGAACAATGCAAAAACGTCGTCCACAGGACCAATGAATTGATATCTTTCCTCATATGCGCAGCACAATATACCAGAATGACGACCACATACGATGCAATGCCAATGCTCTGGGGGGGTAACCCGTCCGTAAAAAGCGGTTAAAGGGTATAGTCACAAAACATTTCGGGGCCAATGGCCGCAGAACAAAAAGGTATGCCATCTAAAGCGATATTTTGAAGGATTAAAATATAACAAAGTGAAGAGAGGGCAAACGACAAGACCGGCCTGTGTTGGCTCACGGCTTGTTGAGACAGGATCATCTCTAGTCGCAATAGGGAAGATCGGTTCCGGCAGGAGTCGAGGTGGGAGGGACGTCTGTAGCGGGCATGGTACCACTGGCAGGCGGGGGAGGTACCTGGACGGTGTCGGCAATACAAACGACCTATTCATAGTGGACATCGTGTTGGAACGAGGCAGGTTCCGAGACGAGACAACAAAATAACTGACCTCTCCGACGTACAGATTGGTACATTCCTCGTTCAGTTGGGGGTTGTTCATGTAAAAGATAGTGGCATTGATGCCCGCCGCAGAGGTAACATCATCGCAGGTATCGCCGAGCTTCACGAGGTGCGTGGAGGTGCAGTCCTCGCCCTGCTGACCGAGACAGATGGACTCCCCAGGGGTGAGGTTGTCACACTGGGGATTGATGTCGGTATTGATGACCGCGAGCTGGTAACTGGAGGGGGGGATGAGCGCGTGGGTGTGCGCAAGAGGCGATGAGACTCACGTCGATACGTTGTTCGCGGCAGAAATGCTGTCGCAGATGTCTCCTGCCTGAACGGTATAGCTGCGAGAGCATTGAGCGGAGACGACTGTGGAAGGTGAGTGCATGATCGCAAGAGAAAAGAGAGGACGCACGCTGGGCAAAGAGGGGGACGGCGAGGAGGAGGGCGAGTGCTTTGTAGAACATGAGGGGCGATGGTAAAAGAGCGACGGGGTGAAAAGAAGGGAAAAAGGATGAAAGGACGAGTTCGGTCGCGAGCGAGTCTATATCTTGGTTACCAAACAAATTATAATTACATAATAATAATAATATCATCCACGTGCACCGCGGACCCCGTGACCCATTCCGAATGCGTTGCTCAGGGCGACGTACGCTGCTTGATGTGGCGCAGGTTGTATCGAGTCGATCGTGTGGAGGCTGATCGTCCCGCTCGCAGGAGAAAAGTCGTAGGTCGAATCTCTGCGCTCGGTCAGTCGCGTTCTGCTCGAGAATCGCCCACCCACATTTGCCACTCGCCCAGACCACCGCTGACACGTGTGGTCCCATGCACCGTCAGTCCAACGAACAGCCTCTTTTCGCGTTTGTGAGATTGCATCGCACCACGCTCGCATGTCGCCGTCGACGGCGTGTGCACGGCCAGCTTGCGCATCTCCACTCGCAAGTCAGAGTAGATCGTCTTCATCGTATGTCGAATGAAAACGGACGACGTGACGTATAAACCAAGTCCTGACGCTCGTTCAGGCTAGCAACGCCTCTTGCGCATACACTCACCTTCGAGGGAGAGCGTCCGCGGAAAAGGGGGTGGCAACGCGACAGGCGGAGTGTACGTCAAGCGAACGTTTGGACTATATATACTCTCAACGCTCCCACTTTCAGAAAGGGGGACGTCTACGATATCCGGTCTCGTCGGATCGATGTTGGTTACCAGACCGACTTGGAAGAAATCTCCGAGCGTATTTTCGAGAACGTAGATCGCGCGTCCTTGAGCACGCGCGCCACAAGACATGGAGTAGAAATGGGGCTACGTGTCGTATCAGAGGATCTCGGGAAGAGGTGCAGTCCGAACCCTACCAGTTCGAATCTCCCACTCGAGATCAGATATCTCTTCCGGTCGGTCAGAGTGGTTGGGAGTAAACATGGGTGGCGGCGGTCCATTAGACAATGAAACGTGGGGCATGGCACGAAGGCGAACGAGGGGCGATGGTTCGGTCGAATGACGTCTGACTTGCTCGCGCAACGTGTATAGGCAAGTCGCTACGCGAGTTTTCGAGAAGAAACCGAAGCTCCTGAAGAGAGGCATGTTGGGTTGTTTGGCAAAGGCCTTGGAAATAAACAAACGCCGTGTGAAACTACTAGACTTGCTCGAGATAGCCCTGCACGATGAGATGTTCGATATCTGCCCGCCTGACCATGAATCTCTGCCCCTTTTGAAAATCGATAGTTCCAAGCTCGGTCTGAATCACCCCGCAATCCTTCACGACCCGCACCAACACATGCAGATCCTTTGGTGGATCGGTTATGCTCGCAGTGATGTCCAGCTCGTTTGAAAAGCCAGCACGGTAGTCCATCACAGACGCGCTGTACTCCCGTAGAAAGTCCACTTCATGAGGGGACAGTTTACTGCGAATGTCCGCATTGCTGAGCAGATGCGGCAATGCCCCTCCGACCGACCAGTACATGTCGCGGAGACGGTCCAGCCTGTGCTTGTGGTATGCGAGCAGGCAACGCTTGTTGCGCAGAATCGCGGTCTGGTGGATGAGCATGGCTGGAGTGACCTCTGGCACGTCGGCAAGCCTGTCGAGCCCGCGCTGTTCTCTGATGATAGATCGGACGAGCTCGCCGTTGTATTTGAGGAGCACGTCGCTCGCCGTCGAGCGACGGGATTCGAGGACGAGCTGGGTTGCGAGATCGCCGTACTGACGGGTCTCTGCCATGGTGGATGATGGCGTTAGGTCGACCTTTCGACCGCGACCACGATGGCCTCTCAGGACATCGAGACGGCCACGACCGCGATGGAATCTGGAGCTCAGCCAGACTGCAAATCGAGACGCTACGACCGTCAGCTGCGGTACGTTCGTCCAGCGCACCCCTCGACGTCCTCTCAATCGACCCCGCTAGCCTCTGGGCAGCGAGCGGGCAAACCGCCCTCGAATCCGCGCGCGTGCTCGTCATCTCTGGCCACGCTACCTCCACCTCCATCCTCAAAAATCTCGTCCTCCCCGGTATCGGACACTTCGCCATCCTCGACCACCGGTCCGTCTCCCATGCCGACGCCGGAAACAACTTCTTCCTCGAAGGTTTCGATAGCATCGGAAAGAACAGAGCAGTCGAAGCAGTCCGATTACTCTCCGAGCTCAACGACACCGTCGACGGCGTCGCCGACACCAGAACCCTCTCCACCGTGCTCGACACCGATCCAGAGTGGCTCGCTTCCTTCACCGTCGTCATCGCACACAACCTCGACGACGCGCTCCTCCAGAGGCTGACTTCCTTCTTCTGGTGTGACCCCTCCCGTCCACCTCTCGTAGTCGTCCGCTCGGCTGGCTTCCTCGCCGAGATCTTCATCCAATTCCACGAACACACCAGTGAGCAGGCGTTTTCGCGATCGCTGCTGAACTGACGGAGCACGATCCAGTCATCGAAAGTCATTCCGAGAATCCCCCCTCCCTTCGCATCGACAAGCCATTCCCGGCACTCCGCGATCATGCCTTGGCTCTCGATTTCGATTCGATGGACCCAACCGAACACGGTCACGTCCCATACGTCGTCATCCTCGTTCGCGTCCTAGACAACTGGAAGAAATCTGTACGTCCATCCTTTTCTTCTTTCCACCTCGAGCCTCACGCGGTCCACGTCAGCACGACGGAAATCCACCCAAAACATACACCGAGCGACAAGAATTCAAGAAACGCATCCTCGCGCTCAAAGTCAAGTCTGACGAAGAAAACTTTGACGAAGCCGAAGCCCAAGCGTATCGTTGTTGGACGGAGACCAAGGTACGCCTGTTCGTGACCCTATGTCGATCATCAACCCCGAGCGTACCTACGGCCAGGTTCCTCCCGAGATCGCCACCCTGTTCGAGGATCACGCCATATCCCCCGAAGCCCTCCGTCAGACTCCGTCCCCATTCTTCCATCTCCTCGCCGCGCTCAAGGAATTCACCGATCAATCCGAGACGCACACTCTCCCGCTGACGTCCACCCTTCCTGACATGAAATCCGACACCTCCAATTACATCCACCTCCAGAGACTCTACAAGACACGTGCAGAAGAGGAGAAGCAAGCGTACAAGAGCCATCTCCGTGCCCCCGTGGACGACACCGTCGTCGATCTGTTCGTCAAGAACGCACACGCGCTGCAAGTTCTCAGAGGTAAACAGTGGGGCGTGTTCGATCAAGACAAGGCCGCGTTGGGTGCGTGTATGAATCAATCTTCTCACTCTCAACGTGTCGTTTGACGTGCCGCGATGGATTCGCAGTGGATGCACTGGCTTCTTATCCCAAGGAGACGTCCACGCACCTTGCCTTGTCTGCCTTGTTCGCTCTAGAAGGAAACAAACTAGGATCCCCTCCAACCGTCGAAGGCCTTCGCCAACATGTGCAAACCAGGGTAGGTGATGGCGTCGAACTGCCCGAGGCGCTCGACGAAGCCATCGGAGAGCTGTAAGCACCCCTTCCTCGCATCGTTCTATGGCATCTCACGACTCCCATCCCATTCAGTGCTCGAGCACCTTCCGCAGAGCTTCCCAACACGGCAGCCTTCCTCGGAGGGATGGTCGCACAAGAAACCATCAAGCTGATTACGAAACAATACGTCCCCGTCAAAGGTTACTGCATCATCGATCTCATCGAAACTTGGACAGGCGTCGTCGGCGCATGAGAAGAATATAGAATAGAAAAAGCATCCACTTCATCGGAAGGGAGAGGGACATGTTGGCAATCCCCCTCACTGTATACATTATCAAACACGTCTACCCTTGTACTTTTCCGGCAATACATTCCATCACACGAAGGATTTCGCTGTCGCTTTCTGTTTGGATGTGATGATGTCTGCTGCGCGGTGCGCGAGTCTGTGACGCATGATGGTCCGGGTGAGACACGAGATGAGAAAGAG
This sequence comes from Xerocomus nothofagi, assembly GCA_038090035.1. Taxonomy (NCBI): domain Eukaryota; kingdom Fungi; phylum Basidiomycota; class Agaricomycetes; order Boletales; family Boletaceae; genus Xerocomus; species Xerocomus nothofagi. The sequence continues at coordinate 48,164 of JBBPLY010000063.1, read as the reverse complement.
GTAGAAACGACTAACCCATAGAGCGTCGCTTGAGGGTGGGTTCCAAGGTGCTACGGAATGATGTGGGTTCCGCCGACCAGGCCATTTGCATCATGTACTCACGATAGGGAAGATACTCGCATCCGCCTAGGACACGAACGCGTCAAATATCACCGCGAGAAGGAAGACGGGGACCCGTTTTCAAACTACTCACCACCCTCAAATTCGCTGTCCCATAAACCTATACGGGATCGAACGATGTGAGTTGTTTTCGTTCGATGTCCATCCACGGCCAGCTGATCCCACCTTGAGTTCGTTATCCACTACGCCGTTGGCTGATCTCGGAAGCATCGACGCCGTACCTATCACATACATGCAAACATTCGTCAGCTCTTTTGCCCGCTCGGGCCTCGATGGCAGGCAACGACGATAATACCAATCGGGTGCAAGGCGCTCGACGCCTTGGAGCGGATGTAATCCCGGAGCCGATCATCAGACCACGTCGGGAGAGGTTCGACGATCTTGGCCGTGAGGTCACCCAAAGCGCCAGTCTGCATCACCTTGAAAGCATACTTGACGGCCTCGAGGAGCATCATCATGTCTAAGTCCAAAATCAGGGCTCGACAAGTTCTGGCGGGATGAGAGACAGGAACAGACTGACCGATGTCCCCAGGTGAATCGAGCGTCGCCAGATCGATATCTGGTGGATCAAATATCGAAGCTGAAGTGGCATGGACCTGCATATCGATCACTCCGGTCAATGGACGTTCAGGCAAATGAGGGAGAAGCCATGATTCACTGTACCGCGACTCCAAGCATGTTGGAGGATGACAAACATCGTGTAATGCTTTGTGTTTTCCTCCGTGCAGCCCGCATGCGTGGATGCTAACGATAGGGAGTCACTCCGAATGCACCACGCGAGGATATTGGTCTTAGAAGACGTACCTGGGAAGAGAACGATCTCTAACTGGGATACATCATCGTTTGTGAGCCAGGCTCTTTGCAGGTCATACCACTGCTTGTACGGCGAATTATGTATTTCGGGCGCTTGTAACGCTCTGTCCAACGATGCGAGCATGGCCACCATCCTGTCCGCAGGAATGAACCCTGAGGCAGGGATGAAAGCAATGGTAGAGAACGCGCTGCCGAGCATGCCTCGCCGGGTCTTCCTGTATTCCTGAAGACGTTCCTGGGCAAATTTGTCGGATAACAAGTCATCCATAGTGATGTGGTGCCTGAAAAGCTCTGCGCCAGACGTCACCGCGAAGTGATCCTGTACACCAGGTTAATCCTCGACAACAAAAGATGATGTTCATCTACCTGCAAGTTCTCTCCAACACCAGGCAAATCAACATTGACGGGTATGCCAAGATTTCGAAGAATCCTCGGATTCCCAATGCCTGAAATCACGTCAGAATGGGTTCTATCCCCACGAAGCCTCTCTACCCACCGGACAATTCCAGAAGCTGAGGTGTTTGGAGAGCTCCTGTAGAAAGTCATGATTATATGACCCCCGAAATGTGGATTGCTGACTGACCTGCAGAAAGGATCACTTCACGGCGTACGGACGCTGAGAAGAGTTGACCAGAGCTATGAAATTCGACAGCAAGGGCACGTGAAACCCCATCCTTGCTGTCGGACATGACAACTTTCGATGCATAGGCTCCCGTGAGACAGACGATATTCGGCTGACTGGAGACACGATCATAATATGCCTGTCGCAGGTTGAACCACTCTTTTCTTTTGTCAGTGACTGGAGGTGGCTCACGTTGGTGCTATAGCTCCTAGTGTTCGTCTGGGGATCGACAGAAGCGGTGCACGTCCAGATACCAATGAGATTGCCGGATGCCTGGCCTTGATGAATATGTGTGAGGCTGTATCAAGCTGTGATCGAACGTACTTCCGAGTGGTTTGTCATCACTCCCAACTTGTTCATCGTGTTGAAGAAAGGCTGCGCAAGATCGTAGTAGTAGCTATATGCTGTCGTCTTGACATACCCGTGCCTGTAAATATGTCCGTAGGCATTCCCAGCCCTTCCGGAGCGCTGCACATACCTGCCATGGTTTTGAGCGACATCGTCTGCGTTATGCAATTTTGCGTAGTCTGAAGGAGGTGTCCAGGCCTCCGCGGCGTTGACAGCATCTCGGATCGTGTTCCAGTCCCAACCTGGAAGCGGTCACGACTAGGCCATTCCTCGCGTTTTTCAGACGTTTCTTACCTGTGATTCCCAGTTTCTCCCAATCTAATTAAAAATAATCATTTAATGTGTCAAACTCGAGAGAGAGATTAGGGCGCGAACCGTTGAACTCTACTCTCGAACCCCTGTTTTATTTATATTCGTAGAAAGCATTGTCGACGGAATGAAATGGAAAGCTGACCTCGTAAAGGCCATGTAGTTCAACGCAGACGAGCCACCCAGTACTTTTCCTCGAGGGATCGGGATGCTGCGGTTCATGGCCAGAGTCTGCGGTTTAGTCAGGAACGACCAGTCATATTCGGGGTCTGGATAGGTCCTCAGAAAGGCAGGGGAAACCACAGCTAGACCTGGAGACTCACTTCCCAATGTCTTTCCGATCATCCCTTGGAATACTCAAATTGTCACGAAGACGTGGGCTCGTTGCACTGCGTACCTGGCACGATAATCATCTCATCATCCTTTCTTAACCCGGCCTCGATAATGCCGACCCGTACTTGTGGGTCAGCGGAAAGTCTAGGAGGCTCGCTTAGCAGTATCTGAATGGAAGAAACTTGGCACCTACAACGAAGCCAGTGCGAGCCCTGTGGTTCCACCCCCTTTACGTTGCCTGTGTTCGTCAAACGTTTCACAAGTCGCGAGTGCACCCACCAACGACGATATAGTCGAACGCTTGTCGCGCAAACGTTGCCGCAGCTTCCATCTTTGACCGATAAAAGAGACAAAAACACTGGGGGCACCCCAGTCATTATGGCAGCTTGTACTTATACAGAAGTATCGTCATGATGATGATCATCATTTTCATGTCGATGTAGTAGTAGTAGCCTGAGGCCACCATGACATAACAGTAGTGATCGAACGTCGACGGTGAATGTTCGTTCCCAAAAGATTGACTTGCTATGTGATGTTTTATTCCCATTCGAAGAGTGGTTGCCTAGGTGATGCATCTACAGAATGAATGATGCATCACAACTGCCAGTGCTGGCATCTCACTTGCATGATGTGTGTGACGGACATGGCACCGTCTGTGACATGGCGTGTGTGAACGAACCGGCAATTATGCTCTCGTCACGGGTTACTGCATCGATCTCGTCAATACTTGCACGGGTATGATCACATAAGACAGCGTTCACTTCATTGGGGGTTTGTTGGCATCCCCCACTGTGTACATTAGCATACAACACAGTCACCTGGTATTTTTTCTAGCAGTACATTCTATCGCAGGAAGAGATCGACCATCACTTTCCGTTGGATGCGATGATGTCTGCTGCACGGTGCGCAAGTCTGGTCCGGGTGAGACATAAGATGAGAAAGGTGTAGGGACGAATTACCCATAGAGCGTCGCTTGGGGGTGGGTACCAAGGTGCTACAGGGTAGGTGGGTTCGACGTGCGCCGACCAAGCCTCTGTATCATACACTCACTATAGGGAAGATACTCGCATCCGCCTAGAACACGGATGTGTCAACGATCGCTGCGAGAAGACAGTCCACGTTATCAAAAAGAACACTCACCACCCTCAAATTTGTAGTCCCATAGACCTATACGAATCAAAAGACGCAAGTTTCGTTCAATGTCGATCCATGACCAACCGGCCCCACCTTGAGTTCATTATCCACTACACCGCTGGCTGATCTCGGAAGCATTGATGCCGTACCTGCCGCATCCATAACAAACATCTGTCAGCTCTTGTCTCACTTGAGCTTCAACAGCGGGCAATGACGGTTATACCGATCGGGTGAAAAGCGCCCCAGACCATAGAACGGATGTAATCCCGAAGCCGATCATCAGACCACGTCGGGAGGGGCTCGACGATCTTGGCCGTGAGGTCACCCAAAGCGCCAGTCTGCATCACTTTGAAAGTATACTTGACAGCCTCGAGGAGTAGCATCATATCTTAGCCCATTATTAAGTCAATCAGCGTTCGATTGAGCTCTGACCAAATAAGAGACGGGGGCGGACTGACCAATGTCCCCAGGTGAATCGAGCGTCGCCAGATCGATCTCTGGTGGATCAAATATCGAAGCCGAAGTGGCATGGACCTATTTATTAATGTGCTCGTCAACAGATGTTCAGGGAAACGAGCGAGAGGCTACGATTCACCGTTCCGCGACTCCAAGCATGCTGAAGGAGGATAGACATCACATAATGCCTTGCGTTTTCCCTTGTGCAACCCACATGTGTGTACGCTAACCGTGGGGAGTCACTGAATGCACCACGTGCCAGTGAGGACATGGGTCTTGGGAGACATACCTGGGAAGAGAATGATCTCCAACTGGGCAACACCATCGTTTAATAGCCAGGCTCTTTGCAGATCGTACCACTTCTTATACGGCGAGTTCCTCATTTCCGGCGCCTCCAAGGCTTTGTCCAACGATGCAAGTATATCCACCATCCTGTCTGCGGGAATGAAGGCTGAGGCAGGAATGAAAACCAGGGTAGAAGGCGTGCTGCTAAGCATGCCTCTCCGAGTCTCCCTGTATTCCTGAAGACGTTCCTGGGCAAATTTGTCGGATAACAAGTCATCCATAGTGATGTGGTGCCTGAAAAGCTCTGCGCCCAACGACACCGCGATGTGATCCTATACACTAGGTTAATCCTCGACAACAAAAGATGACTTCTAACTACCTGTAAATTTTCTCCAACACCAGGCAAATCAACATTGACAGGTATGCCAAGATTTCGAAGAATGTTCGGATTCCCAATGCCTAAAGTCCCGTCAGACTGTGTTCTACCCCACGAAGCCTCTCCACCTACCAGATAGTTCCAGAAGCTGAGGTGTTTGGAGAGCGCCTTTATACAGTCATGACTATACAATTCTCGAAATGTGGCTTGTTGACCGACCTGCAGAAAGGATCACTTCGCGGCGTACGGACGCTGAGAAAAGTTGACCGGAGCATCGAAACTCGACAGCCATGGCACGTGAAACCCCGTCCTTGCTATCGGACATCACGACCCTCGATGCATAGGCTCCTGTGAGACAAACGATGTTCGGCTGACTCGAGACACGGTCATAATATGCCTGCCGCAAGTTCAATCAATGAATCTGTGTAGTTTATGTATGATCGAACATAGCTCACGTTAGTGCTGTAGCTCCTGGTGTTCGTCTGGGGATTGACAGATGCAGTGTATGTCCAGATACCAATCAGATCGCCCGATGCCTAGAATAGATGAATAAAACTGTAGAAGTTGCGGTAGGACCTACTTCCGAGTGGTTCGTCATCACTCCCAACTTGTTCATTGTGTTGAAGAATGGCTGCATGAGATCATAGTAGTAGTTATACGCCGTCGTCTTGACATACCCATGACTGTAAATACTTCCGCAAGTATTCAGTCCGGAGTGTTCGCTGCACATACCTGCCATGGTTATGAGCGACATCGTCTGCGTTATGCAATTTTGCGTAGTCTGAAGGCGGCGTCCAGGCCTCCGCGGCGTTGACAGCATCTCGGATCGTGTTCCAGTCCCAACCTGGAAGCGGTCACGATGGAACCATTCTTGCGTTTTTCAGACGTTTCTCACCTGTGATTCCCAGTTTCTCCCAATCTGATTAAAAACAATCATTTAATGTGCCGAACTCGAGAGATAGATTAGGGCGCGAACCATTGAACTCTACTCTCGAACCCCTGGATTATTTTATTTTGTATATTGGTGGGACGCACGTCGATGGAAGATGAGAGGCTGACCTCGCAAAGACCATGTAGTTCAAGGCAGATGAGCCACCCAGTACCTTCCCTCGGGGAACCGGAATTCTGCGGTTCTTGGCCAGAGTCTGAGGCTTCGTCAGGAACGACCAGTCATAGTCCGGGTCTGTGCGGGTCGTCAGACGGGAAGGGGAAGACAGAGCTCGGCTTGGAGACTCACTGTTCAATGGTTTTCCAATCATCCCTAGGAACCATCAAGTTGTCACGATGCCACAGGTTCGTTGCACTGCGTACCTGGCACGAGAATCATCTCATCGTCCTTCCTCAACCCGGCTTCGATAACACCGACTCGCATTTGCGGGTCTGCGGAAAGTCTAAGAGGTTCGGTCAGCATTGTCGGGGCGGAAAGAAACTTGGCGCCTACAACGAAGCCAATGCCAGCCCTGTGGTTCCACCCCCTTTACGAACGCCTGCATTTCGTCAAATGTTCCAGAAGGACACCCGAGTACACCTACCAACGACGATGTAGTCGAACGCTTGTTGTGCAAACGCAGCCGCAGCTTTCATGACCGATCAAAGACGCACAACAACAGGGCCTTACCGTCTTATGACGCTGGCAGGACGGCTACCCCCGCTGTAAGCCCATCGGTAGCGGCGCAAGCTCCACTCCGTGTATGATAGTTCAAGTTACGAGTCATGCTGTGTTGAGAGATGAACGGAGTATTTGGTAGAACGAACGATCAAGGACAACAAGATGAACACTGTCATCTCATGCGCCAAGTTCGCCGCGTCAACTATCACAGGACATCAATTTCCACATCACCCGTACCCTGGGCACCATCAACTGTTCCGGCTGAGGCCTGAGGCCTGGGGGACGGGTTTGATTACGAGTCCGAACGACAGTGTTGTTCTTGATGTATTTGTCGTACGGCATCATGAGCTTCATTCCTGGAAGGATGAGCTGGTACACGCGTGACCGTTGCAGTTTCAGGATAGCATCGACATCGACTGCCTGGCCAGCGTGTAGCTTGTTATCGTATTCCGCGACATGCTAGTGGATGTACACGAATTCATCTGTCCGAGTCCAACCGAGGCCACATCATGATACGGAGCGCAAGTAGCGCTGGATAAACTGTCGTGAATTAACAATACCTCCCCGGGTCACTGGCAAAGGTTGCTGCATTATCAATCTCGTCGATGAGGCTTGGAAGAGCATGATCGGCGAATTAGAAAGCATCCCCCAATTGTATACATCCTCGTACAACACATCTACCTTGTACATTTCGGATCCGGCAATACATTCTATCAGACGAGTTTCGCCGTCACTTTCCATTGAATGTGATAATGTCTGCTGCGCGGTGCGCGAGTCTGGCGTGGGTGAGCCACGAGGTGAGAAAGAGGTGGAAACGATTTACCCGTAGAGCGTCGCTTGAGGATGGGTTCCAAGGTGCTATGGGGGACGTGAGTTCGATGTTCGCCGACCAATCTTTGCTTCGTGCACTGGCACTCACTATAGGGAGAATACTCGCATCCGCCTAGAATACGGGGCAAGGATCGCCGTAAGAGGACGGGGGCACATTTTCAAAATACTCACCACCCTCAAATTGGATGTCCCATAAACCTATACAAATCAAATGACATGAGTTGTTTTCGTTCCATGCCAATCCACGGCCAACTTATCCGACCTTGAGTTCGTTATCCACTACGCCGTTGGCCGATCTCGGAAGCATTGACGCCGTACCTACCCAGACAAACATCCGTCAGCGGGTTTCTCGCTCGAGCCTCAATGGCAGGCAACGACGGTTATACCGATCGGGTGAAAAATGGTATTGACCATGGAGCGGATGTAATCCCGAAGCTGATCATCAGACCACGTCGGGAGGGGCTCGACGATCTTGGCCGTGAGGTCACCCAAAGCGCCAGTCTGCATCACCTTGAAGGTATACTTGACAGCCTCGAGGAGCAGCATCATATCTTAGCCCATAATCGAGTCAATCAGCGTTCAATCGGGCTCTGACCAGATAAGAGATGAGAGCGGACTGACCGATGTCCCCAGGTGAATCGAGCGTCGCCAGATCGATCTCTGGTGGATCAAATATCGAGGCTGAAGTGGCATGGACCTGCATATCGATCACTCCGGTCAATGGACGTTCAGGCAAATGAGGGAGAAGCCATGATTCACTGTACCGCGACTCCAAGCATGTTGGAGGATGACATACATCGCGTAATACTTTGCGTTTTCCTTCGTGGGGCCCGCATGTGCTAACCGTAAGGGGTCATTTCAAATGCACCAGGCGAGAACATGGATGGTAGGAGACGTACCTGGGAAGAGAACGATCTCCAACTGGGAAACACCATCGTTTACGAGCCAGGCTCTTTGCAGGTCGTACCGCTGCTTACACGGCGAATTCTTGATTTCCGGCGCTTCTAAGGCGTTGTCCAACGATGCGAGTATATCCACCATCCTGTCCGCGGGAACGAACGCCGAGGCAGGGATGAAAGTAAGGGTAGAGTGCGTGCTGCTAAGCATGCCTCGCCGGGTCTCCCTGTATTCCTGAAGACGCTCCTGCGCAAAGCTTTCAGATAACAGGTCATCCATAGTGATGTGGTGCCTGGAAAGCTTTGCGCCCAACGACACCGCGAAGTGATCCTGTGCACAAGGTTAACCCTCGACATCAAAAGGCATCATCCACCTACCTGTAAATTCTCTCCAACACCAGGCAAATCAACCTTGACGGGTATGCCGAGATCTCGAAGAACCTTCGGATTCCCGATGCCTAAAACTCTGTCAGAGTGGGTTCTACCCCACGAAGCCTCTCCGCCCACCAGACAGTTCCAGAATCTGAGGTGTTTGGAGAGAACCTGCAAACAGTTTTGACTATCAATTCTCGAAATGTGGCTTGTTGACTGACCTGCAGAAAGAATCACTTCGCGGCGTACGGACGCTGAGAAAAGTTGACCGGAGCACCGAAACTCGACAGCCATGACACGTGAAATCCCATCCTTGCTATCGGACATCACGACCCTCGATGTATAGGCTCCTGTGAGACAGACGATGTTCGGCTGACTGGCGACACGGTCGTAATATGCCTGCAGCAAGTTGGATTAATCCCGGTGGTTTATAAGTGATCGGATGTGGCTCACGTTGGTGCTGTAGCTCCTGGTGTTCGTCTGGGGATCGACAGAAGCGGTATACGTCCAGATGCCAATCAGATCACCAGATGCCTGGCGTTGATGAATACGTGCGAGGCTGTATCAAGTTGCGGTTGGACGTACTTCCGAGTGGTTCGTCATCACTCCCAACTTGTTCATCGTGTTGAAGAAAGGCTGCGCGAGATCATAATAGTAGCTATACGCCGTCGTCTTGACATACCCATGCCTGTAAATATGTCCGTAGGCATTCCCAGCCCTTCCGGAGTGAGCGCTGCACATACCTGCCATGGTTTTGAGCGACATCGTCTGCGTTATGCAACTTTGCATAGTCTGAAGGAGGTGTCCAGGCCTCCGCGGCGTTGACAGCATCTCGGATCGTGTTCCAGTCCCAACCTGGAAGCGGTCATGAGATGGCCATTCCTCAGACATTCCATTCCTCACCTGTGATTCCCAATTTCTCCCAGTCTATATAAAATACATTATCTGACGTATAAAACCTCGAGGTAATACACGGCACGAACCATTGAACTCTATTCTCGAGCCCCTGTTTTATTTTTTATGTCTGTCAAAAGCATGTCGATGGTAATAACCGAAAGACTGACCTTGAAAAGACCATGAAGTTCAAGGCAGACGAGCCACCTAGTACTTTCCCTCGAGGGACCGGGATTCTGCGGTTATTGGCAAGAGTCTGAGGCTTGGTCAGGAATGACCAGTCATAGTCAGGATCTGAATGGGCCTTCAGAAAGGCGGGACAAAACACGGGTGAGTTCGGTGACTGACTGTTCAATGGTTTTCCAATCATCCCTTGGAACAATCAAGTTGTCACGATGCCACAGGTTCGTTGCACTCATACCTGGCACGAGAATCATCTCATCGTCCTTCCTCAACCCAGCCTCGATTACACCGACCCGTACTTGCGGGTCGGCGGAAAGTCTAGGAGGTTCGGTTAGCATGATCTGGGCGGGGAAAAATTAGCGCTTACAACGAAGCCAGTGCTAGCCCTGTGGTTCCACCCCCTTGACGAACGTCTGCATTCGTCAAAAGTTTCACAAGGACGAGTGCACCCACCAACGACGATATAGTCGAACGCTTGTCGCGCAAACGCGGCCGCAGCTTCCATGACCGATCAGAGAACGCACAAAGCGGCGGTATCACGGGGGCTTTGTACCCCGCTGTAAGCCCATTGGCATTGGTCACGTGTACGATACAATTCACTGTTCGTCATAGAGATATTGGCAGTACAGTTCATCTTGTACCCGTACGTCGTAGTGCGTGGTCCAATTTGGTTCGTTTGCTCGTCTGCGTTTTCCCGCCGGGGCTATGGCAGGCTTCCACCCGCTCAGAAGTCAGGATAAGGGGGCCATGTTTCCCAGGGATAGTACGCCGGGCATGAATCGACGCGACTCATCTTCCAGACTGAGCAAAAGGAACGGTGCGAGGTCGATGGTATGATTGCACGACATGTGTGGAAAACGTCGTGTCTTGGGCTTGTCCCATCGATCGCTAGGGTGAGGGTATCGACAGAAATGGTGCTCTCAAGCAAGAAACTCACCCCACGTCGAGAACGCGTAATTCATTGCACGTAGCCGAGCCTCCCACACATGGATAGTGATGACAATGAAGAAGCATGCTTGGCAAGTATGCTGCTGCGCCGGTTACCCTTGGGAAATTTCCCGTACGTGCAAAAAGGACGGAACTGTGGTAGAATCCGAGTGTGGCAGTGAAGCACTCGAGTCTAACAGCCGGACAAACACCGCATACCTGACTACAAAGTCTATGGCGAGCGATAACTCAGGTAACGTCCTCTTCTCCATGATCGTCTCGATTCAACTGACATCCACTCAGAATACAAGGAAGCGTTCGCGCTTTTCGATAAGAAAGGCACGGGTGCCGTCTCGAGAGAGACCTTGGGCGATCTCCTCCGCGCGTTGGGCCAGAACCCAACCCAGGCCGAGGTCGCAGACATCGTTACTTCTGCGCCGCGAGAAGTGGACTACAAATCCTTCCTGACGATTCTCAATCGGCCTGATGGTTTCAAGCCTGCAGGAACGCCAGGTGGGGTTATCTTGTGGGGATCGGGAGGCAGGGTGGCTAACAGCTCGCATAGAGGAGTTCATTCGAGGGTTCCAGGTATTCGATAAAGAGGGAAATGGTTTCATTGGCGCCGGAGAGCTCAGATATGTGCTAACTCAGCTCGGGGAGAAGATGACGAACGAGGAGGTGGACGAATTGCTCAAGGGTGTACAGATTGGAAGGTACGTCGTGACATTATCTCATTGATCCGCTCTGACATTCCCTGCAGCGATGGCAATGTCAACTATGAATCTTTCGTCCGCACTATCCTAAGTCAATAGGACGAATCTTGGATACTACTTATTCCCTTGACCCGGTACATTTACACTTGAAAACAGGAAGATGATCCTTTCCACTGCTATTCCTACTCTTACAAGATCACTCCAACGTACATGCCTGCTAAGGATATCTTCGACTCACTGGCAGATCCCATAGCAAACTCTAGTCGTAGAATCATCAATACACTTCTGTTGCGACCGAAGACCATGGTCACGGTCCGGTGCATATTCATTTCACACATTTTTAACGCCAATGGCGTCTCACTCTGAAAGTATATCGATAGCTATGGTGAATGATGGTATTTAATTGCAGTCATTCGCCAAGTGCGTCTGTGCCCGTTGAGGGCCTAAGGAGTCCATGTTATGACGACTACAGACGAAGGTCATGCATGACATGCATGCAAGTGCGATCATGGAGAAAGAAAAAAACTAGCAATACAGCTTTAATAGACATCCTGTCTTTGGCTGGTAAGCAGGAGCTTTTCACATGAAACGAGCACTGAATGTACGAACGCGGAACGAGTTCTCTCTCCATCAGGCAGCTACCCTGAACTCGAGCACCGAAGATTCTGCAAGATCATACACCCTCTCCAACCGCAGTCCAGCTGCAGCCCTGTCAAAAAAGCATGTCGTCAGCAATGCCAGACCAAACGGGAGTACAGTCATGAAATGAGGCCGACGACTCACCCTAACGCAATCGAATCTTCGAGCGTCCTCTCCTTTGCGTTGTGCACAAGCCACATGTTCAGGTCCTGTTGATACATCCGGTTACTCCCGTTCCCAAAGTTGGGCAACAATGGCTCAGGTGCAACATCGGCGCCATACGATTTCGCGTTGGGGTCGCGGGCGGCAGGGGTCAGGACGTAGTCATCTGATTGCAGCGCAGGAGATTAGTAAGTCAGGTCAATAAGTAATCGATATATAAAGAACAGCGAGGAAAGCAGGGACGTACGGATCAGCAGCCGACTGTGAGGACCCATAGCCTTCCTCACGTTCTTTATGATAATTGCAGCCTCGGCGTCAGGCCAGTCGTGAATGATGTTACGGAGCTAAATGAACATCAAAACCGATCCATCCGCTCCAAAAATTAATCAAAACATACATAGTATGCATCCTGGCCTTTGACAGGAGTTTCTTCGAAGAAGTTGAGAGAAACAAGCTCAACCCGATTGCTTTGCAGTGCCTCAGGCGCGTCCTTGAGCCAGATCTATGTTACGAGACATTAACTCCCCGTAGTTGTCTCATGGGCGTGAGGACAGTCGCCTTGCGAAGCGCAGACGACCTATTCAAAAGACAACATGTGTACTCACATCCTTGGCCTGAACCAAGACTTCAGGCAAGTCTTGGTTAATGATTTTCAAGTGCGGGTACATTTTCGAAAGAGGCACGGAAACTGTTCCAAAGCTGGCGCCCACATCGCAAATACTCTTGATTTCATTCCATGGATAGTCTGCGGAATGATGGTGTTGACGACCAGGAGGGGAAAAAGAGGTGTGTGCACTTACGGTTCAAAATGGAGAGAGAACCCATGATATAACTAAGCCCGATCATAGCACGATGGTAGTTCTACTCAAGCATGTGAGACACTGATCCATGAAATGACGACTGAATGTCTTACTTCGCGTCTCTCGGGCTGAGGACACCACAATGTCAGCAAACAGTCAAGCGCCGGAAACGACAGAAACGATCAAGAGGACTTACGTCCTGTTTCATCCAATCAAACCAGCCACCCTTGAAACCACTTTTTTCGAGTGCATAGATAACCGGTGACTTTTCAGGATCATAGCTTGTCGCCCACCCTGGCTCTGTCAGCGATTCGTAAAGTACAACCGCGCCTTTGGAAACATCCTCTGCCTCGATACGCGAGAGAGCACCCGGATTGGAGCTCGAGAGAGTAACAAGTGAGATACGGTTGTTAGCAAAGACATTTGGCTCGACTGGTATCAGAGACGAGTTGAGAAATATGAGATAGGAGTGCGTTGGGCGGGAAAAAAAACGCTACCTTCGGTGAAACACCCCTTCGTGGCAAGGAGGCGAAGTATGCGGGCGAGTTTCCCCTTCTCCAAATTGACCAGCGTGGCAAGCTTGTCGACATGAAGACCCTTGGGATGCTTCTCCAGCGCATCTGCGACCTTTGCGCGGAGGACGACGCTCAAACATGTCCATTCAAAAGTCATGGCCATCTTTGGTGGTGTAAAGACCGATCAATCAATCCCCTTGCTGACAAATTTCTCCGACATGACTTACGTTCTGAAGAGTGTGCTGAGGTGGTGCCAATGATGCACATAGCTGCTGGCAGGAACCTTCGAGTAGTCTCACGGCTTTCTTCAGCGCAACGGTATCGATTGCGAAGTCGATGGGGTGATACGCCTTCGAGTGGATCGTAGGGACTTCGTTACCGCCCTTCTTGTACTCGGCGATGGCTTGGCGTGCCGACTTGTTGATTATCTCGAGGAGAGCTTCGAGCTGGGCTTCGGTTGACATTGTTAAAGGAGGTCAGGTGGAAGAGGGGATGGATTGATAAAACTCCGAAGCCCCTCGTCCCTCAGCCTTTAAATCCCAGTTTGATGGACTAGCCGAGGACCCGCAATCCTGTCGTGGCATATCCCCCAATCGACATGTGAAAATTTGGAGACATCCGAGCTGATGGCCCTGGCAATGCGACAAACCAAACCATTGGAATCTGAGTGAAGACACCGAATTCCCAGGGATGGGACGAGTTAGCGAAGAGAACGGATCCACATTCGTTGGATTCGTCTCACAGGAAGCGACTCTGGGGACGAACAGGAGCAGCTGCCAAACCACGCTTATCTCCGAAATTTACCTCGACTCACATTCTTGAAGTTCGCCGCGACGGGTGATTTTGCCTGTGTGTAGCGAGGAGGAGTCTATGTGGAGTATCGGTCCGTTCACTTCGGACTGGAAGGCCGATGGCAGTCGATGGGAGACTTGACAAAGTTGACATTGTCCTTATAGGCTATCACGTTAGTAGAACGGACATTAGCACCTCGAGGGATGCGAGCATCAAATTCAACGATACCCTTCGACTCGGATGGAACAGGCAAGCTTTCGACGATTCGCTTCATCCGTACTACCTCCTGATCTAGAGAATTATCTCAGACTTCAGATGGAGTGTGTTTGATCGATTTACGGCGACCTAGTCATTGTTGGATGCGTATTTGAGAGACGACGAGAATTATGAGTATTTGCAATCAGCGTTGCAATGTAGTAGTAGACCCGTGTCAAAAGGGAGAATAACGAATAGTTGTCCCCGGCCCTTCCAAAGGCTCTATCGGCGTGGTCCAAGGTCACTTCGTTCTCCCTACAAGAGTCGTGAAGCGTGTGTTTTTCCAAATGAGAAAGGTTGGCAGCTCCGCTTCCTATGGGACATTTCATTTCCATTCAATTCAAACTTTCCTATGCCTCGGTAATTGAATCTAACTTGAACATGACTGCGTCTCAGAGTGACTTCGCTACAGACATTTATAATGATGCATGGAAGAGGATGCGTGAACACTAGTTGTCTTGTTTCACCCGTGTGCAGGTCGCCTGTTCATTAACACTGCCGATGACTGCGAGTGAAAATTGAATACCATAAGCAGGATGGGTCGTTGTTGGTGGGTGCCGTCCGTAAAGCTGAGAGTGCCAAAATTTCGTGAATGCCAGCACATGATGTAGTACTGCTTTGAAGAGCAGTCGGACCGGGGGCCGGTGGCCTGCGGTAAGCTTCACCACGGCTGTTTCCCGACGAACGGATGTCGACCTCTCTTCTTTACCTCGTCATCAAGAATAACTGATTATCAGCGAGTCTAAATCAGGGACGGAAATATCTACATATTATACTTCGGATTTATTTTATTGACGAAAAGGCTATTAAAAGGCGACACCCAATACTACAAGCTCGCCATGCACCAAACGGTTAAAAGGTAGAAGATGACCAGCTTAGTTGGTCCCACCGACAATTGAACGGACGAGTTCAACAACACCAGACGCGAGGGAGATGATAGGACCAAGGACACCCGAGAGTGAAGCATCGACGAACACCTTGAGGCAGCCCACGAGGATGATGATGGCACTCCTTGAATGTAAAGGTCAGTCCGAATCGTCACCAACGCGATAACACGACGCACAATAAATTGCAGATCACCGTGCGGATTGTGGCAACGGCGTCTGCACCAAGGTAGATAACGACCGCAACCAAAGTGTCCAAAATCGAGAGGATAAGCTGAATTAATCGAATAATTAAAAAGGTGGAATGAAACACGGATTCAAAACACTTACAGCCAAGAGGCCATAGATGGTCGAGCAGAGAACGCTGAGATCCATTCCAGTCAAATCGACCTTGGCGGTGGTCTGGAGTTGGGAAACACAGGTCGACACGACGTCGTTGATCTGAGTCAGAACGCCAGAGACAGCATCGGGTGTGCAAGAGCCGCCCTTCAAATCCGCTATACGGATGATATCAATGAGCCACGTCAAACAGGAACATAGTCGTTGGGCGAAAACGCACTCAGTTGTCCACTCAGAGGCTGGATGTAAGTGGTTGCGTTGGCGATGATGCTGATGATGGGTTGAAGAGCAGCATCACTGCCATTGCCACCCACAGGGTGAGACACACAAGAAGTGTCAGCGGCGGAGGTGGGCGCGGCAGCGACAAAGCTGACAGCGGCCAAAAGGAAAGCAGGGAAAAAAGAAAGGACGCGCATTGTGGGCGAGTGACAAAGAGCGACGGGGTGTCGAAAGACTGGAGTGAGTAGATGAGGGCGGAGCGAAACTCTGAGGAGAGCAGTGGACCGGCGCTGTGGCTTTTATACACTTCGTAGCACGTAAGGCGCACGGACTCCGGTGTGACGCTCCACGGCTTTCAGAGTCACCGTCGAGCACTTTGGCGGTGAATAACGAAAATTTAATGGCAGGCCCTTTTGAAAGTCACATCACAATCACAATCATTTGAACGGACTGACCTCGAGCTAGCTATCTGATCGGAAACACGTCAATAAGGTGCTTCTCCGTGCAAAAGAAGTGCCAGAAGACGACCATCGCGCCGTCAAGCTCCACTATTCCGGTTGAGAACTGAGGGAGTTCATCGAGCATGATGTAACGGGCTTGTCGTGCCCGATTGTGAGTTGCAGACCTTCACGTACTCTCGCGTAACTGGGCTGAAGACGCGCCGTCGCAAGTTCTCCTGCCAGGAACCCGTAAATTCTATCGAGGATGAAGATGATGTTGGAGACCAGCGGTAGTTCGTGAATTGCTCCTGGGATCGGGCCCTGGCGTTGTTGAATTTCACAAAGCGTGCCTTGGCACAGCAGGTGCCAGTGAGGCTTCCGACGAACTTGAAGTAAAACTGAAGTCGGTAACAGGCACGCTCAAGTTCCAAACGTAGCCGCACCTCTCCAAACAGAGATTAGATCACATCCGACGGTCATAAAAGTAAAGAGAATCAGCCACAAGCCTTGACCGTGACCAACGCAAGTTCAGCCAGCCACAGGCGACGCGTCCATAAAGTTCATCGTGATGTGATGGAGCGCTCGCTAGTCCTTTTCAAGTTCGAGTTGCGTGCCCCTCACGGTGGGAACGCTGGCAACTCCGATTCGACGAGGCTTACTATCCCCGGCCTTCCTCCAGGCGGTAAGTATCCATCGCCGATGATACCATGTACCACTACATATCACGCAATCTAGAAGGAGACTCGGAGTGACTCCTCCCACACTGGCATTTATAAACCAACAAGCTGACAGATCCAAGCTCGTAGTAAGATTGCATGCTATTATTACAAATATTCCCATTGATAACTGACGTGACTCCAGGCATATATAAATTGGAGCAGCAGCCTCCGTTGGGGCGTTAACCCACCGACCACCGTTCCCAGCCGATCATGTCTTCGAACAATTACGCGACAAATGCTTCCCTCAACTATTATCTCCCCCCTGTTGATGGCTCTCGAGCTTATCACAACATCAATGCTGATAGTGCCACGGGCGAACGTGAACACAATTGGATCGAAGATCACCATGTTGTCGATATCGAGAACGTTCGCGGGTCGGAAGGCCAATACAAACTTGACAATGCTGGTTTCCAGTTTGGAAATGGGGCTTCGAAGCACGTTCGCTTTCTCGACGACAAAGAGATCAAAGCAGAGTACTACCCCGAGTGTATCGACCTTATCAAGAAGATCACTGGCGCGAGCAGCGCCGTCATCTTTGATCACAGTGAGTCTGTCATCGTGACTCCTCGCTGTGATGACGCTACTAATCACATGGACGCTAGCAATTCGCCGTCATAGACCTGGGCAGGTAGATGACAGTCCCCAGAAGCGTCAGCCTGTCTCTCTTGTCCACGTAGATCAGACGACAGCTTCATCCATCGCTCGCGTTCACCGCCACCTTCCCCCTTCCGATGCACCCGCGCTGCTCAAACGGCGCTTTCAGATTATCAACTTGTGGCGTCCTATCTCACATGCCGCACTTGATTGGCCCCTCGCACTTTGCGACTTCCGTAGCGTTGACGTGAAGAAGGATCTGATACCCGTTACACTCATTTACCCAGATCGAGAGGGGGAAACATTTGGCGTCAGCTTCAGTAAGACGCACAAGTGGAAGTACATGAGAGGAATGGAACCAGACGAATTCGTTTTGATTAAATGGTACGATCTCTCTCCGTGACTTGGTGGGAACGAGTTGTGACCGATACACATGTAGCTTCGATTCTGTGCAAGACGGAAGTGTGGCCATTCTTACACCGCACACTGGGTTCGAGGACCCAAATAGCCCCAAGGGAGCACCTCACAGAGAGTCCATTGAGGTCAGAGCGCTAGTTTTCTACGATTAATTAGAATTGTAAGGATGATATCATGATATGAGTTGAAACCCGCCGTGCGCTCGGTTCATACTGTTTGACATCGTCCGATCCGTGAAAAAATTCCTTCTTCCTTTAACCGTGACCGCACTTCAAAAAGTATGTATCTGAAAATGTGAGTCCTGCAAGACTTGTATACCTGCTGCCCCCTTTATACAGATCAAGTCTCTGGCTTATACTTGGCCTCATGGACAAACGCGCACGATTGACGCTTTAGAATTTGATCCCCGGCTCTCATCAGTGGAGGTAACAAACATACTATCATGATGCCCGCAAACGAATCTGCAGGGAGCTTTTTCCAAATTAGGGTAACACTATTTGTATTTGTTGTGTAGTAGTTCGTGGGTGGCGAGTTCGTTCTCTCTTTGAAAGTGCCTTGTTGAAGTATTTGACTTCTCATCACCCCCACACGATGATAGTAACCTAATTGTGAAAGACAGCCAGAAACGTACTCTCGCGTTACTGGGCCAAAGACGAGTTCTGTCACGTCCTCCTGCCACGGGATGTAAGTAAAAACTGCAAATTCTACTAGCATCGCTGCATCGAATCTTTTGGATGGCGAAGAGCGGACCCCGCGATGGGTACCGCACGGCAGCGAAGAAGTGGAGGCGGAATCTGAATGCCCGATCTACCTGTGGGACTTCCCCGAGCAGGAAGCCTCCCCCTCACCACTTTTACCCAAATCGCAACCAATCCAGTCGGGGGCCGCCCACGCCCACGCCCTCCTCATACCATGGCCGCCTCTGAGGAGCCAGCCGAATCACTCGATAGGGCGTTGGATTGGTAGCTGGTACCGTAAACGGCCTTGGAAGGGTCGGGGTAGTGGCAGCCCCCCGACGAGAGCTTTCGCAAGCTCGAACTGTCTACCCGCCCGTCCTCTCATCCGTCCCTACTCGAACTGTATGCGGCGCGTTCTGCAGACCGATCCAGATCTTCGGAGAGGGTGACCGACGGACGAACAAACGGATCCGGCAGCCCGAGCGTCCCCTCCTCGCACGCAGACTCCGACCTACCACATTCTGAGCCAACTCGGCAGAAGGGCTCGTCGGATTTGTTAGAGGGCTTCGAGCCTTTTACTACTCCTGAGTAGCTGCCACTGAAAAGGATATTTAAGGGTTCTCGGAGTGCTGGTGTGCGACCGGCTCTCCTTAACTTGATAGTTCAAGTGGTGTCTCGTCGATCTCCTCGCAACCTCATACACTCATCTATCGAATCTTCTATCCCTACCAGGACCACCCCCCGTTGTGGGTCATGTCGGTGTCACCACAAGTACTGACGTTGGTCAAGTTGCCTTTCATCGTTCCTACATCTACATACCGCACAGAGTCCTCGCAGTGTCATGCTGCTGTCCTTGTACCATGTACTAGCACAAATTCAATATCGCTCTCACTCACTCGGAGCTTGTAGGACTCTGGGAAGCTAGCTAGGTATGATTACCACAAGTCGCAATTATCCTACAGGATGCCATATCATAGCGGAATCTCTAAATCCGATCACGGCCATTACGAACCAAAAAGCCTGGCGGACACCGACAACCCATCTAGCCCCCGTTCTCTGCGTCTCGAATGACAGACTGACTTTGCTTGCGCCGCAACATGGGAATGCTAAGACGACGGGGCAACCTGGGCATGCTTGGAATACGCTTCACGCTGGAGCTGGAAGATTCGGGCGGAACGATCACACTGCCAAGACTCTGAGCTTGAGTGTCCGACGACGCGCCAGGCGAGTTGGATAGTGTCAGTCTACGCTGACGTCGAGGCACCGACGTCGATTCCGCTGAGTGTACCGTATCCGGAGAACTCGGTTTACTCGCGTGTGGACTTGCACGAGACTTGAGGATGCTCGACTTGGGCGAACCCGTGATGTCTGGACGACGCGGAAGGGCGGACTTCAGGACGGGTTGTGGAGGTAGTATCTGACCTGCGAAACTGAGACTTGGGCGTCGGGGGATGGCTGGCTGCCTCGCTGTCGTCCTGGTGATGGCCTCGCTGCGTCCAAGCGCCGGCAAGCTAGGTAGATGCTTGAGACTCCGCCCGGTATCCCTTTGCAAGGTTAGTGGGGGAGCAAGTTCCGTCAGCGTGGCGCTGGGCGGCGGCGTTGGTAAAGGCTCGGTGATGTCCGCGATACTTGGTCTGCGACCGAACGTGGCAAAGGATAGTTTGCGGGTAATACTTGCGACACTCGGTCGACGAGCACGGAATACGGATGAACTGACTTCTGGTATCGGCGGGGCAGTAGACTCTGTGTTCGGCCAGTTTTGATGACTTGGTGATACGTGAGGACTTGGCGTGGGGGGGCTGGCGCTCGATTCGTGGGTTCTTTGCCGTCCTGTGCCGGTGGCACGGTGTTCTGGTACTTCACCGTTCAATTCATGGGCCGTCATGCTGCTATTACTGATGGAGTTCGAAGGTGACTTTTTCCACCATACACGTACATGAGACGGGGAGGCAGGGACCCCGCTCTGTCCATCGCTGTTGTCCCGCGCTGGGACTCCCTTCCCCAGGTTTTGTTCTTCTTTTTGTTTCTCCGCCTTTTGCATTATGACGCCCCGCACCCCTAACCCCTTGGATTTGAGCCACTTCTTAGCTGACCCAGCACCTCTGGCTCTTGGGCCATGAAACTCTTCATCTTTTGGCAACAATAAACGGGATCCAAAGGTCGGCGTACCGCAGCGTGATGACGAACGTTCAAGGATGGAGGAGGATACCAGTGACGCTGGCCGTGTCGGTAGTCGTTTATAACGTGATGGTTCCATATAAGAATGATGCACGGGTTCATCAGAGGGGACAACAACGACCGTAGAAAGCTCGGAGGACAGGACTACAGCGTTGTGAATTGCCTGAGCATCATCTGGTAGTGTGATTGGTTCGCAAACAAGATATGCGAATAATGAACTCTCTGGACGGGTCATACGCACAATACGCCAGCCTGCGGAGAGAGCCAACGCGCAGAACTCGCGAAGCGTACGCTCTTTCCCGTTGAGCGAGATGTGCATCTAGAAATGATGAGAAAACCTGCCGGTGAACAATAATAGAATGTATGGCTCACAATGAGATCCATCCAATAAGCACTCGCGCTCGCTTTCCCCAAGTTGGATAACAGGGGAGGGGGAACAAGAGTACTCTCAGCACCTTCAACATTTGCGAGTACTGAGTCGAGTGTCCATTCTTCCATCCTGCTTCCCTCGCATGCCTCGGTGTTCACATGGTCAAGTACGTCTTCATCGACACACGCCAGCGGGAGGACATACTCTGCAATGACTAACCGTGTCTCTGGGTTCGATGCGACTCGGAGGTTGATCAAGATGTGTCGTGCAACCTCGTCCGGCCAATCATGGAGGACAACACGCAAAAGGTATACAGCAGGATGTCTAGTTAGGTGAGGAGGTTCGAGAGGTGGCTGTGGCTCGAAAAAGTCGTGAGCTATGTCGAATATCGGAGACATTAGTTCGAAGCACCGCGGGTATAAACCAAGTCGCATGTACATACCTTGGAAAACGACCTGACTATTTTCAAGCATTTCAGGACACTTGGAACGCCATGCCTCAATGCCGAGGGCCGTCACTCCGGATTTATCCTGCACGACGAAGCGCAGGTTCACGTCGTTCTTAGCTGCCGTACCGTTTCGTGGTTCATCGCTGGCCATGAACGAAGGATCGCTTGGAAGCTTGGATCTGTGACGAGGAGCTGCGGCTGAGGTAGGTTGCCCCTCGTTATGAGCACTGTCCTGCTTCTTGACCGAATCAACCCTAGGGTCATTCAAGGCGCGAGCGAGAATCATCGTGGTGCTTCCGATTCCACCGCCAACGTCGATTATAGTAGAGCCTTTCGGAAGTGAATACCAGTCGAATCCTGATAGCGAAGTCAACTATCAAATCGATCACGCATGAAGTGTGTCAAAAACTTGCCACTTAAGATTGCCTTAGGTGCCTCCCACGAAGTCGTTGCTACCATTGCCTTTGAGAAACGGTCAAGTCTAAATAATTTTCTTGGCGCATAGTCAGGTGTATTGCTGGGCACCGCAAGCTGCAGGTCACCGCGCGTTACGCTTCCCATCCTCGTCGGGGTACGTATACAGGCAGCACGGCCGATTCCTCCGAGCGGATCTTCACCCCCATTCTCGAACCATTCGAAGAGTGGCGCATGGGTACGAAAAGCCAGATTGAACCCAAGGAGCTTCTCCGGTTTCGCTGCGTCTCCAGAACGCAGATACTCCACTTTTTGTGAAGCTTCGGCCGGGCACAGGCGAGGAGGATGAGGTACGGAGAGCTCAGCCGCAAGCGGATGGGAGGGCGTTGGAACACCAGTTGGAAGAGAGTACAATCTAGCGTTTTCCAGGGGATCTGTTGACGGAAGCGATCGGAAAGGGAGTTGAACGTCCTCATCTTCTGGGTACACAATGTGGGTGAGGACACTCGAGGAACGGGTAGTGGAAGCACAAGGGGCGGGATCACTTAAAAGATAACTGGATGTTGATGGGATCGCAGTTGTCCCAGATGAGTCCGCGTCCGCAGGGAAGGGCGTGTTTTTCGTGGACGACAGTGTTGGAAACTGAACACCAGTAAATGCTTCGGTGAGGTAAGCAGCAGATTTGAATAGTTCATCAGTGCTGATATGATTAGGCAAGAGATCGTCAACAATTGATCGCGGGAACCAGATCCACCGAGGCGCATACATGCAGCAAGAGCTCTCGAGGCAACTTACATTAACGCGACAAACGCAGGTATTTCACCGGTATCGTCGTATTTGGTCTCGGGGCTACGCCAAATCAGATTTCGATCAATCAAGCACCCAAGAAGCAGAACACCGACTTTGAGAACACGGCCATGACACTTTTTCCACTATCGAGAAGACTTGCTACCCTGGTAAGTGCAAAGGTATCTGGAGCCGTCTCTAGGAAGACATGGTGTGTCGAGAGCAGCCGGAGAACATGCACTTCCAAATAATAGCGTTAGGATTCGCAGAGATGGAGAAACGGATGTCAGCTCCGATTCGTTGAAAACGTACCTAGCTCACTGGGATCAACATAATTGTTTCCCGCATAGGACCATATCACGTTCGTGATGTCGGCGACATGCAAGCCCCCTTTGAGAAGAACGAATTCGATGTCACGAAGACAATCAAATACATGACATCATGACAAGATCAACAGAGTGATCGCAGGAAGCTGAATAGACATACCGACACTTTTGCGAGCACGAGAGCCAGGCAATCGGTCCATTCGGGTCGTGTGTTTCGGAACGTCGACGGTATCGCCCGTCAACATAGTCAAAGCTGGACTACTTGCACCAAGATTCGCATCCATCTCGACACCAGAAAGCGGAACTGCGGCCACCTGCCCACTGGCGAGACAACGCTGTCTATCCTCTTCCGCTTCCCGAAGAATTTCTGCGATGTGAAGGTGTTCAACAAAGCGCATACATGCTGGGAGGTTGAACTAGAACAAATTAGAACGGTGGTTTCGATGATGCAAGACGTGTGTATGCACCCCAAATCAGCGATGGACGACCGTCAGTGCCAAAGAGGGGATTGCATGAATATGAAGGTACGTACGCTCATGATTGTGTCGCAAAGGGTCAAGAATGGCTTGTGAACGATGTTTGACATTTGACCGCATGCAGCGACGATCCTGGAAGCAGCTGCAGCTGCATCTGGATGGAGTGCGAGCTGTTCGCTGGGTGAATTAGCTACAAGAGGCAAGTCCGGAGAAGGATAGTCCACAAATGGGACGGCCATGTCTGTATTTGGGGGGGAACGTATGGAGGAAGGAAATGTGGCCGAAAGGGGCGTTGGAGGGAAAGAGGCAGGCGGGGTGGTGGGGAAGGGAGAGGCCATTGGGGGAGGATCTGGAGAACTTGGGTAGACGGGAGAGGAACACTGCGAGGCAGGAGAGGAAGGGGGGTCAGGCAAGCCATTTTGGAAAAAAATGCGTTGTATGTCATCCAAGGCGTCGGCGATGACGAGATGGAGGGCTCTGAGGGTCGCGAACGTCGACGTCGAGGATGCCATGGACGGCGTGTGACGGAAAGGAAGGGGGAAGAAAGTGACGTGACGATCAGAGTGGGTACGCAGCTTTTAAAGCGATTGTTCGCTGTGTCCCTCACGTCAAGGCAGCTTACAGGTCCCCGGTCTTTCAGGCGGCATCGTTTATCCTGTTGGCCGACCTTCGAAATAGTCACATCGCTTTCCGGATGTACTCACCGTGATATGGTGGACGAAGTCGGAATCCATATAAGTGTCAGAACCTTACCGATCCAGAGAAGCGAGAGAAAGCACGGTAGCACGATCCGGCCAGACCGTGCACAGTCACCACATGGAGAGCAGTCTCACTACGCAATACATGACAAGTGCGACTGCTCTGACACCGACAAACATCGCGGGCGGGACGAGGGCTCGTACGTGTCATTTGCCCCGAGGGTGTCCGTCCGCATATGGCCATATGCGTGCACCCGAGCGAGATGCAATGATTGTCTTGGACTCAGCACGAGAAGCCACCAAAGAAGACGACGATCCTGACAAGACAAGCAGCAACCTCGAACGCGAATGACGTGCGGCAAATTTATTCGGCAGAACCCGAGGCGGTCAGCAGATGAATTGATTCTGAACGACTCGCTCACTCTTCCACGAGAAATGTTGATTGATCTCGGACGACACCGAAAATGAGCAGAAACGCCAGGGTGGTACGCTCTGAGCCCAAGTGCTCTCCCAGCTATCACCGGGCCGGCGATGGACGCCCACTTATCAACAGATAAACAACGCCGATAGCTACCCGTGTTAGATTGGTGCCTCGATGCCCCCGTCGAAGATGTAGTCAAAGAATGGCTTGACCTACGCTGAATGGGTACTTCAGCGATC
Source organism: Xerocomus nothofagi (assembly GCA_038090035.1). Taxonomy (NCBI): domain Eukaryota; kingdom Fungi; phylum Basidiomycota; class Agaricomycetes; order Boletales; family Boletaceae; genus Xerocomus; species Xerocomus nothofagi. The sequence continues at coordinate 23,135 of JBBPLY010000063.1, read as the reverse complement.
CACTGGTCACGTGCCAGATTGCCGCGTCGGAAAATACTCTCTCCGCCGTAGAGCGTCTGCCCATGCACGATGCTAGCCGTTCATAAGAGTACGAGGAAAAGACCTGCATCGGTCCAAGATGGTCCAAAAGTCAAGAAATCACACATCTCAAAGCAGTCGACATCCAAGCACGCAGATGAGAGCGTCAGGAAGCGGAGGCAACCCGTGACACTTCCGGTCAAGGATATAAAGGAAGAAGACTCCGACGAGGAGTTGAGCGACGTGGAGAGCGGAGAGGAGGGTGCAGAAGAGAGCCCTGCCGAAGATGAAATGAATGTGGACGACGGCTTGTCAAAAGATACAAACGGTCCGCTCTTCGATGCACTCGCAGTTTCTTATCGTTCTAATGCGCAGCATAAATTAGCCGCAAGGGAATCGCATAAAGCCCAGCGCGTGTTACAAGAACAACGAAAGGCTGCCAAGCCCCACTCTCAGTTAATCGCCAATGCCAAACGTGTCTGGTCTCTGGCTCGCCAGAAAAACATTTCCTCAACCGAACGGCAAAAGCATGTTCGAGATCTGATGGACACTGTGACAGGAAAAGTGAAGGACATTGCACTCAAGCACGACGCTAGCAGGATCATACAGACTATCGTCAAGTATGGAGGCCAGAGGGAACGAAACCGGGTCGCAGGAGAGCTCAAGGGACATTATAAGGAGCTGGCTCAGAGCAAGTACTCCAAAGTGAGCACTACCCAGCGTCATCGATTGTACTCAAACTCTAAATCTGCCTTCAAGTTCCTGGTCACTAAACTTATACGGCTCTGTCCAGCGCACCGCGTTTCGATCCTGCTCGAGTTTCAGTCGCATATCCTCAAACTCTTGTTACATCGGGAGGCTTCAACTGTGCTTGCTGACGCATTTGAACTATATGCAAATGCTTACGAGCGCTCGATTCTATTGCGAGATTTTTATGGGAAGGAGGCTGCACTCTTTTCCACTAGTCGAGGAACTGCGCAAGATATCGAAACCGCAAAAAAGGGACTCCGCGGTCTGCTTGACGGCGTCGAGGGTGACAGGCGCAAGCGATTACTCGCTGCTCTGAAGGACAACCTAACGACAATGTAGGTATATCCATCTTCGCGCCAGGATTTTCATTCTAACATTACGCAGATTTAACAATCCTGACAAAGGAGCCATTACGCATGCCATCGTGCATCGCGCACTGTGGGAGTTGCTATCTGCCGCCCATTGTATCGAACAAGAATCAGAGCAAGAAAAATTACGCAGAGAAATCTTCGAAAGGTGAATTGCTGAGCATACGTGCGTGGTGCAGCACTCTGATAGCTATGCCAGCTGCCAAGATGTTCTGGCTGAAATGGTGCACACCAAGGATGGCAGTAGGGTTGTCCGTGAACTCATCGCTCATGGAACGGCCAAGGTTAGTTTCCTGGCGTGTATGCTTTTACACACCAAACATGCTATTTCAGGACCGGAAACACATCATGAAAGTGATAAAGCCCCACATTGAACGGATGTGCACCGATGACGAAGCCCAATTGGTGCTATTTACGGCACTCGATGTTATCGAGTATGATTGCCCTTTCATCTCCGTTCGCACACCGTTGACACGATATTTGCCAGCGATACAAAACTCACTGCAAAATCACTCGTTTCTGACATAACATCGCATAGCCCCTCACTCGTAACAAGCCCCCAAGGCAGACGCTCTCTTTTACATCTCATAGTACCACGCTCACGAAGGCATTTCACACCCGCGCAAATCGCCGTGATAGCAGAAACAGACGGTACACGCGCGAAGACAAGCAAAAAAGACAGTGCAGTCAGGGAGGGTGAAATACGGAGGGCCGCCAGCGAGGGACTTCTCCAGTTCGTAACCGAGAACGGCGCGGAGACAGCGAGAGATACTGGCGGAAGCCTGCTCATACTGGAGATTATGCTACATGCTGATGGAGGTCAACCTTCTTTTCTTGCTTTCCTTCATCGTCTATACGGTGTCCTGACAATCTTACAGACAAGTCATCCGCGATGAAAGCCCTCGCAGAGGCTCTCGCATCTCCTTATCCGTCCGAAGACCCCACACGACCACATCCGATCGATCTCCCCCACACTTCTCGCATGTACAAAAGTCTACTCCAGGGTGGACATTTCTCTCACTCGGAACAATCTGTTGTACGCTCGCCCATGTTTTCACCCTCTGAATTTGCATCGGTATTTCTCTCGACCATCGGGAAGGATACGACAATTGCGATCGCTCAGGGCGATGGCGCCTTCGTCGTCGCCGAGCTCTTGGAGCGGATTCGTGGAGAGGGCAGCGACGAGCAAAAGACGGAAGTCAGGGGCTGGTTCGACGCCTCTTTCATAGCTCGGATGAAGGACAGCGAGGCCAAGGGTAAGAACGTTCTAGTAGAGAAGATCAAGGCTCTTTCGTAGGATCGTCATGAGGTCAGTTTATATCAAAAGCCCACTATGGGTATGGCATACCCTTGCTGAACGCTATGACATTTGTAATCCGTGTCGAAGCACGGAGGGATTTGCTCTTCCGTTCACCCATGATAGAGAACTTGCGTGGTAAGCATACCACCGCCTTACACGTCTGGAGGGCTGCAACTAGTCCTATTGTAGAATGTAGCGACACGTCCTTTTCCATAGTATTGCAAGTCATCTCGGAGCTTAGAAGAAGTCCTTGTCAGCACGAACTATTTCCGACCTTTTCGTGAATTCTGGATGGGTCTGACTCTCTCGAGTTGCCTGAAGCGCTTGCGGATGAGAGCTTAAGCTGCAAACAGCTTGAAATATTAGGGTAAGGGCTGACCCAACGTATCCTCTATGCTCCCTTTTTTTCTTTCCTGTCCCACGTAAGCCTATGTAGGACTATACTGACTGGGAGTAAAAAGGGGATCATCAGCATTCCGCCTTCTCCGGCACAATCTATGCTGCCTGCTGAATTACCCTCTTCGAACCTAGACCGTTCCGCACGGGGATCGGGACATCGATCAGCAACATCTGTCTCGCATTTGTGCGCACCCGGCATACGGGTCCTGGCTCTCCGGGATTCAAGTAGTACGCAATTATCAAAGGCTTGTATCGCGCCCGAGAATGTGGCCCGATGGAGAAGATCCCCTCACTGCCTTCCTCTTCACAGAAAGGAAGGGAATATGCTCGCAAGACACCGCGAAGAACCCAGTACTGTTCTGATGATCTATATCGGTGATTCTGTTGGAGATTGCGTTCAGTTTTAGAAAGAAAGAAAGAAAGAAAGAAATATTGAACGGAACCCCGGTGAAGAAGAATGCGCGACGCCGTTCGAGAGACCCAAATGTCCGTATGTTTTCTTGTTGCTGACAATCAACGTTGGCTGCTCAGCCCGATTGGTCGTCACGATCACAGATGCTCTCATTGTAATTCGTTCTGACCCTCGAATCAAGTATTTTTGGTCTACCACCGATGCTATGTACTTGTTCTATATGGTTCTCAGACCCGACGGCGAGCTCCCTGACAAAGGCCGTTACTATGTTGTGGATGGTACCGTAGTCCATCCCAAGTCTTTGCTGCTGTTTGCCCTCCACTGACGTGAGCACGATTATTGACTCATCATTTCACCTCGAGCATCGAGATTAGTGTCCCCACCGCCGCGGAGTTACGGCACGCGTCATTCGTACTCCTCAAGGCCTCACCTGTAAGTAGCCTTCGATGTGCTCATAATGCAATAGGAAAATCTCATGATGCGGCGTATGTACCAACATGCGCTACACTTTCGGCAAAGCCAGCTACGGTCTTAGTAGTATGCGTTACGAGCACATCGACCGTACGTTATGTACTTGACAATAAGTGTTCTGGATGCAAGTGATCAAGCTACTTGGCATGGTTGTCCGAGACCGCTCTCCTCGATTTGAATCAAACTTCGAAATCTGCGGGACCAAGGTCGGTGCCGACGAAGCATCGATCTTCCTTCCTTTGCGGTCCCGATTCTCTCCAAGACTACCCAGAGGACCGGGATCCTCGATCGTCGGAATCCATGTTTCGACGGATACACCGCTTACGTGCACTTTGTTCACTAAAAAGACTGCCTGGTTCCCTCCGGGGCGACCTCGCCATAAGGAAGTTATGACCTATGCCAGTGTCAAGTCAGTCTTTCCGACCAGTCAACGGTATAGTAAACCCAAACCTAGTCGAATCGTCCGGTCTCGAAGCACCCGTTTCAGGAAGGCAGGACTCCCTCGGTTTCGACCCGCAGCATCAGGGTTCCAACTTCGGCCGGTAGGACGCCATCCTTTTCTAAACGTCTGGTCTGACCGAGTCCACCGCTCAAGCGATGATGGATGCATCGGCTGATAGAAGCTAAAACAAGTTTGTAATCTGCCATGCCGGGAGTCTTGACTCGGTACCATGCGTCCTGCAGAACTTATTTGGAGTGGTAAACGTGCTCCTCTACATCGATACATCTTGTTTTTGGTCACAGGCGCTTCAGCTGGTTTCGATTGTCTCTTGACAGAGCACCTCCTGAAACAAGGATGCGGAATCGTCGCCGCTCTTCGCAAGCCTGAGGCGTTATCCGAACTTCTAAGCTCACGAGGCATCTGGTCGCGTAGACAACGTCTTCCGCAACGGGGGCAAGTCGATCAACGAGAGGCTAGAGTGCGTCAATGGTGGGCACGCACGGGAAGAGTTTGAGACCAACTTCTGGGGTGTTGTCCAAGTCAATCCGGAGGTAGGACGATTCATCTGAGATGTGAACCAGTCTCCAAGCGACAGGCTCCTCCTAGTGTCATCTGGGTTGTGCATTCCGAATCTCTTGTTTTATGGCCATCACTGTGCCTCGTAAGCCCTTTCTGATATCTGGTTGTCTCCCAAGGAAATTCGCGCTCAGGGACCGACCGAAGTACTTGCAGGTGAGTTGGACCCCAAGCCTGGCTGGAACATCTAGATAACTTTATGCTTATATCTCTCCATAGACAGAGGCTGAATGTAAATGGATTACTATTCTCGAGCTTGGGCCGTTTCGAACAGAGCTTGCCATGGCAAACGGCAATGTAATCCTAAGTACACAGATTCTGACGTGTCAGTGTCTAAACCGCGCGACGTTCAAAACAGGTGTTCTCGAGATCTCACGGACGGGGGGTTTCCCAGAGAGCTTGCATCGTGATTGAGAAAGCGTCTCGATTGGACGATCCCCCGATCCGACTTGCTCTCCACAAAAAGACACTTGCTTTGGCGAACGGAGAGACTATGGCGACAAGGTTGTCTGTAACTTATGGATTCTGTGTTGGATAAACGCGGAGGACGAAACGATACGCTTACGAAATGAATTCATTACCGTGAGTCACGTGTACAATGTAGCGTACCTGTTGTTCGGGTCATTGGCGTTCAAAATCAAGTCGGGCCCGTGAGTCGTTTGCTTTTGGGCAGTGACGAGGCGCTGCAACCTTTCGATTTTCGCCATCGTCCAGCTACGCCCCACCACAGCTGAAGTGTTACCAGGTCCGTTCGCGCACATTTTGTGCCACGCCTTTCTGATGACGTTTTCAACCCAGGACAATGTCCCAGGCTGACGATGGCGCCAGCAGTAACACACTATCCGACATACTCTTGCGCTCATTCACCATGATCATATTCTCAGAAATAGGCGACAAAACGTTTCTAATTGCGGCCATTCTGGCAATGCGCCATCCTCGCCTCGTGGTGTTTGCAGGCGCTTTCAGTTCCCTGTTGCTGATGTCTTTGCTCTCTGCCGAAATGGGTCACCTTCTCCCAAAACTCATCCCCAAGAGATGGATTCAGATCTCAGCGGGCGTACTTTTCTTGGTATTTGGATCCAAAATGATGATGGAAGCACGAGAGATGCAGAGTGGGAGTGACAAATTACAGGAAGAAATGCGAGAAACAGCAGAGGAGATCGAGACCGACTCTACGGAGATCGGAACTATGGAATCAAACGGCCACTCTATTCCCTTGGAACGACTCGAGGAAGGTGAATCCCGTGCCCCGTCACCCACTCGAAAGGCCACGAAATCCAGCATCGCTGATGGCGCACGCAACTTTTGCAATCTCGTCTTCGGGCCTATCTTTGTCCAGACTTTTATCCTCACATTCCTGGGAGAGTGGGGAGATAGGAGTCAGTTTGCAACCATTGCACTGGGTGCATCACACGTGGGTGTATCTCAGGCACTTGGTAACGATGGGCTCATGCGGGCTCTCTCTTTTTAAAGAACGTCTATCTCGTAACATTGGGAACGGTCGTTGGTCATACAGCTTGCACGAGCCTCGCTGTCCTGGCTGGTCGGTATATCTCAACCAAGATATCCGTCAAACATGGTTCGTATTCGAGTCTTAAATATTGCAGTTCCTTTTTCACATTCGCCCCGCAGTCACACTCGGGGGAGCTACTCTCTTTCTAATCTTTGGAGTAATTTATCTGTTGGAATCTTTCCCAGGATCTGCGGAGGAACTCCCAATACAGATCACCTCAGATCAAGTCCTTGCGATGTAATTAGTACCTATGTTATTCATGTATATATTCTACGTGTATCCACGTGCTACATATACATGGTCGGTGGCATCTTATTACTGCATCTCCGTAGACGCAGAGGGTCTCTTATTCCTGGGTTAGTCGTAAAGGACCCCCTTTTCGAAGTATGGTCGATTGTAGTACCGAGTTGCAGGTGTGCTTCTATGCAGTTGCATTTCTAGTAAATCCAACCAACACCCAAACCGTTGAAATATTCCCAGTCACAGATGTTTGACACAGGGGTCATTCTTCACTATGCGGATATTAAAGTGCTTTCATTCCTGGTAGAATTCAGTCTCAGGCTGTGCAGGCCATATCACCAAGCAAGCAAGCCGTATGCGCCGGCCACGCAGGCTAGAACAAAGCGATCTACAGTATCACCTTGCTGGCCAGCAGTGCCAAGGTCACCCCCTACTTCCGCAAACGTAAGTTACACAACCGTAGACAATTACCAAATGCAGCGGTCCAGTGCTCCTAACTTGTAGACGCTATAAACGATAGATCATGGCCACATCGTAAGTTCGATTTCCTCACGTAGTAAAAGACTGAAAGCCGTCCTAGTGAATACAGTCCTCTTTTGCTGTCCCCAGCGAGACTTCATTTTGAAATCTTGCAAGACGGTACCTGCGTCCATCCCCGGGCGTTAATCGCTGGCGTGACGGTTATATCACCGGAGCGATGTCGATCTGGACAGCATCCAAACAGAAAGCGGTGGTGTTCCCGAGCATCATTTCAAAGCAAGTGGTAGCCTCGCTTAACCTCCCTCGCCCGGGATTTCCAGGCGTCGGCCCTCAGATTGTCGATACTGAGGTGATTCGAACTAGCTATGTATCCGCTCAGAACGAGCTACAGGACTATATATTGGTGGGTGGATGCGTTCCGACTGCAACTGCAGCATAGCAAATTTAGGTACATACACGATCGACATGCAACGTACATTTCCAACCGATCACCTTTGGGCCGACGCACTTGCAAAGGCTTCGGAAAAGAAAGAAAAAAATAGATCATCCGACCAACTCGGTCCAGTGACCGCTCACGCGCTCAAGCGCCGTCACCTTCTGGCACCGGAATGCCCGCATACTCGTCATACCCAAGCGCCAAGTTCAAGTTCTGTCCAAACATCACCACATCAGCATGCAGTCCAACCCCTCGACCAAAACCGACGAAAGAGGACCCATGGAAGTTAGGAAACGACGTACCTGCAAACACTGCGTCGCCGCCCCCTTCAACAAGTTATCTAATCCCCCGACGACGACCACGCGTTCCAGCCTGCTGTGTACCTGTACTCCACCGACGACCCATCCGTGTTGACCTTGCACGTCTCCAAGCGCCGGCACGCTTTTTTGGGTGTGCACGAGGCGTTCGCCCGTGTAGTATGATGCGTAAAGAGAAGCGATGTCGGCCGCGCTGAGCGTCGACGTGGACAACGGGAAAGAGAGGGTGCTGAGGATGCCGCTGAAGAAGGGGGCGATGGTCGGGATAAAGGCAAGCTGCACGCGTGGGGCAGAGGGAGAGGTGGCGGTGGCGGTGGCAGGAAGAAGTTTAGAGAGGTGCCATGCCGCTTCACGTTCGTGGATGTGGTCTGTGAGCGAGTATGGGCGAACACCGCCTCCGAGGTTCTCGGGTGTTACTTTGGGCAATGTTATCGGGCAAGTTCCAGCTTCGCCTGGCTGAGTGATCGTGCCAGCACCACTGTACCCTGAGACACCAAATACTGTGGGCCAGGCTGGCGGAGCAAGGTATGGGAGGAGAGGCGCAATGAGGAGTTGTGTCGAGGTGGCATAGCAGCCTGGATTTGAGATCCGTTTAGAAGCACGGATATCGGCGCGTCCGTACAGCTCTAATCCGCAAGGTAGCCACGAGACGACGAAATTTGTTATTACAGATTCACAAATCAATCTTTACAAAGCAAGAGAGGAAGATGACCCCTCACCAGGCAATCCGTATGTCCAACCGTCCTCGAACCTATAATCCGCGCTCAAGTCCACGACCACACTACCCTCACCATGCCTCTCCTTCGAACCCTTCTCGACAGCGTCTACGAAGGGCTTGCACACCCCATTTGGAAGTGCCATCACCCATGCGTCGACCTCACCTTGCTTTTCCATCCGTTCAACATCTTCGACCGAGAGATTCGTATGTGTGATCGAAGACTTGGTGTAGCCCTCCAGTGGATATCCTTCGAGAACACGAGAAGAAACGTGCGTGAGGGAAAAGTATGGGTGTGTGTTCAACAGGGAGGTCAGTGCCTGTCCGGTGTATCCCCGAGCTCCGATGAGCGCCACACGTTTCGGCTCCGCGGAAGGCAAAGGTGCATGTGTGGCGTATCCCCGACTGCCGTAAGGAATCCCAGGTCGACGCGCTAGCGTAGCGAAACCCCTGCTCCCGCCCAATTGGGGCTTTGTCAGCCCGACAGGAAGATACGACCTTCCTACCCGTCCGTTCTGCTCCAGGCTCTTGACGACCTTTTCCACTTCACCCACGTCGCTGATGCCGTACCAGTACAAGGAGCGGCCAGAGCGTGTGAAGGACCCATCCGCACGATCGAAATGCCAGGAACGATCCATCATCTCCTCACCCTGAGCAGATTGAGGTACGGACAAAGGGGAGGGAGCGACGGGGAAAGAAATGGACGCCGTCCATACGAGCTGTCGGTGATCCTTCTTCAAGGCGTTCCATACGTTGTCGAGCACGCCGTTGAGCACGCCAGCGCGAGAGGGGAGAAGTTTCATTAACACTGGGACCTGACCTTCAGGGTGGGACACGATAGCAACGGCGTCGAGAGGTTCGTCAGCGTAGATCGTCCACTCTCCTGGTTTGGCATTGTCGAGCGAGGAGAGGACCTCTGCAACGCTTTCTTTGCCCATGCGAATACCCTCGTCACGCTCAGAAATAACCTGGCGAAGTCGGTCTTTCCCGATGCTTTCCAGGTTTTGGTGTTTGAAGAGTTTGTATCCTCGACGAATGAGTGTACCAGCACCAGAATCAGTGAAGAGTTCTCGTTGAAGATTAACAGTGGAGATCACTGCAACAGAGGAGGAGCGGGGAAGAACATCCAGGAGTTCTTTGAACTCTCGCAGTTTGAGCTTCGTACCGAACTTGACCCAAGATTCCTTCATGAGCTGGTCGTACTCCTGCTCGTCGACTGGTTAGGATGTTCTGATGCAAGTCCGAAACCAGAACACACCTCGTCTAAGTTGATTACATCCAGCTTTTCCCCCGTAACGCCGTGGAACAGACCGCCTTTTTCGTTGAGGAACACGATTTTCATGGGTTCGAGCTCCTTGGCAAGCTCTCCCGCGGCAACGTCTGCATTGACGTTCAGAATTTGCCCGTCGTTGCTCTCAGCGAGACTGCATAGGATGGGTAGTGCACCAGCACGGATCGACGCTTCGATGGGTCGCTTGTCGACTCGAGTGACCTTGCCGACCAGACCGTACTTGTGGGAATCGAGAGCGGTAGCAGTGAAAACGCCGGAGGTGATAGGTCGGGCACGTGTACCGAGCTTCTCGAGGGCGGCGACGAGTTTCAAGTTTTCCTCGAGGAAAACGCGACGAGCGATTTGGAGCGTCCTTGCATCTAGGAAGCGTGAGCCAAACAAGATAGTTGGACAGGGGCGTTTAACAAAAAGAGCGTACCGGTGACGCGGATACCATCGATGTACTGCGGCTGAACGCCCTCGCCCTCGAGGATGTCGTTCATCTGTGGGCCAGCGCCATGTAGGACGACGGGGTACAGACCCACGCGGTAGAGGAAGCTAAGGCTGAGAGCAAGCTCCTCGAGGTCATCGAGGACAGCGCCACCGATTTTGATGACAGCAAATTTTGCGGGTTGGGATGGGTGCGAGGAAGACGAGAAGATGCGAAGGTGACGTTCGACTTCACGCTTCGTACCGAGAGAGTAGAGCAGGCGGGTGATTGTGTCCTACGTGTACGTCAAGACGCTGGCGATTGCGGTTGAAGAGAAGAAAACGGACTCTGTCGGTCTGAGCAACGGACTGGATGGACCTAACCGAGTCTCTGCCGCGCAAGGCGGTGAGGGCAGCTTGGCGGCGACCAGCGATAACAGCAGCTTTCGTGGCGGTAGTCAATCGAGAAGGTAACAATGCACCGCGAGTCGACAACATTTTGGCGATGTGCTGGTCGAGTCGTAGCAAAAATGTATAAGAACCGAGAAAGTCAGGAGCCGCTAACTCCACGTTAGCCTGCCAATAAATTTTATACTCGAACACAGCGAGCGAAATGCTGTTGGCTCCTGTGCACGAACGCCATTGGCAAATACGCCTCGCACATGTTCACCCGTGCGACGTATGATGAGCACAGCGTGTGCGTTTTTCGACTGTCATGATGCAGGACCAGCTTTCTTCCCGTTCGTCAATGTTGCCTCAGTGTGCACTCTCAGCATCCGTCTTTCCAGCCAAAGTTGATCTGGAACGCCCTTAGACCAAATCTCGGCGAACTGGAACATGTGCCGCAGCGAGCATGTCGTCGGTGGTGAAACATGAGTAATCCTGCCCACTATGTAATGGGTTGGTACGAAGCAACAAATATGAGCGACTCAGGAGTCAGGAGCCTCGGGCAGACATGAAACAGTCCATAGAAATCGATCCCATCCCGGAATTGAAAAGGCTCGGTCGGTCCAGACTTATCAACTACGGAACGCGATGATTGCGTCCGTTTTGCACAAGAAAGATTGCGCCGTCGATCTTGGGCGACCGTATCCAAAATTCGCGGAAAACGTCTCAAAATCAACGGTGGATGAGACCCGAGGACTTGAAACTCTTCCTGTCTCATGCCAAGTATCCCGCCGTTGTACCGTCTCCCTGAATGAAAGAACCTCGGACTGACCGGGCAAATACCAGCTCTTCATCCCGATCACTCGATGTTATGCGGCGCAGCGCTGCACAGTGCCTGAGAAGCCCAGGCTTGTATTCCGCACCCCACACGTCCGTTCTTTTGATTTGTGATCGTGTTGGCTGCAAAGGATGCCAGGCGCGGTCCCTTGTCATCCATCGCAAACGCACAAATTCCAAGACGCGCGATTTTTGGTAGTGGCTGTTTCTCCCGACGCGTTCGATGTCCCTCACCACGAAGAGAAGGGGATCATTTGTCAGTGAACATCGTACAGCTAGGAAGCGGAGTTTAGGTCCGACACGGCGAATGCGATGGGTCTCCGTCGGTCACTGCATCCTGCAAACGATCGATCGCCCGACATTTATTCGGAGATCCGAGGTATGACGATGTTGTCGCTTGCTGCGTTGGTCAAGGTCCAGCCTTTCATAGGAGTGTCCCCAGAAATTTGAATTGACGTCGGCGGTACGTACTCGATTGCTCAACCTGTACCGTTAATTACATGTACCTGGTTCGTAGGGCGAACAGAGTAAAGCTTTCTTGCGCATGCCTTGTTGGAATGGAAGACGACTTCCCGTGCCAAGAGCAACGGACTCGGAGCATGTTCACGGAGGCTGCGAGCGCATAAGATCCGTTACGCTGTGTGCTAGTAGTAAATGCGATAATGGTCGATAAATGGTCAAAATAGGAACGAATGGGGACTCCGAGATGTCCCAGAGACTCGCCGTGGTGAGATCGCCGTTAGGACTGAGCGGGAGAGTGACCCCAGATACCGGAATCGATCGTGCAGGGCCTCCAGAGCGATTCAAGTAAGCGGCGAACGAAAATTCGAGGCGTTTCCAAAACTGTTCAGGCAAACCGCTCTATTGTGATGGAATTTCGAGTGTCTCCCCACGGAGATTACTCGACCTCGTCACTGAGCTTGTCTAATAAGCGAGCACAAGGGGGGAGGTCATCCCGAGTCAGCTTAACTGCGTCCTGTTTTCGAAGGTCACCGAGGCTGGCGTTGAGGAGATGGAGGAGTTTACAAGGCTACTCGGAATGAGTCTTCCATTTTGGAAATCGCTTGACCAAGATTACAATGCGGATAGAATGTGCTACGTAGCATGCATCGGAACGCATCTTCGCTGACGGAAATTGTTTTGCAAGTTAGCAAATGCCACCTAAGCTAGAAACATCCAAGGTAGGAGAGCCGGATACCATGATCAAGACGGAGATGAGTGCGTCTGGGTGGACATCAGTGTCCTCTGGCTTGACGGCCGATGACAGGTTTTCAATATAGGCTGGAAGCGTGCAATCGAACGCAGGAGAGCGTGTCTGCGGTCTCATAAATTCTGGCATACCTCGTATGTATCCAGCCAGAGTGCGTACCACGATTCGGTCGGCATTGAACTGGGTAGCTCTGTCGATCAATGAATAGACACGGAGCGATGGACTTGGAGAGATAGATGGCATAGAGAATGTCCTCGAGGTCGTTTACGTCCGATTGGGTGCTAGTCGGGGTGTCGACGGTACGAGGTGCTTGTGTCGTAATGGTGGGAATATGCCTAGACTAGCTGCGTGTCGATCCACGTATTAGTGATCCGCGCGAGGAACTGCACTCGAGTTTCTTTAGCTCAATCGGATAGAGCGTCAGACTCTTATGAATCTAGGCGATCTGAAGGCTGCGAGTTCGACCCTCGCGGTGGGCTAATCGTTTTGTGGGTCGTTGCTTCCGAGCCAGAATTGAAGCTTCCTGCCAAGATCCTTCACTGGCATTCCACGACGTTACGCAACGGATTCAAATCACGCCTCGCAATCCCCACTGCCCTCGCCCCGACCCATTTCGTTTTCGCCACGCTCCGGGTACTTGGACAGACAGGTACTATCGTCCGTTCACTCGTTGTTCTTAATAATACCGAGCAATCAGTGCGGCCGTACCATCAACTGTGCTCGATTCCCCTCTCCTTCTCACGAAAAAAAATAAATCCAATTAGAGAAGGGGGGTACCAGGGTACCCCACGATCGAAGTCAGACCCGGAGTACTGAAACGTGTGGACATCTGCCGATTGCCACATACGTGCCACCGATGGCCGCACCGTGCCAAAAACCGAAATCACGAACGTCCGATCAGTGCCAACGCGCGCCGTGAAACCCCGCTCGCATGAGCTGCTAACGCTGCAAGAAAGGTGCACAGCTCGATTCGTATTCGCGGGGGCGAGGCTTGATTTCTCCTCCTGATTTTTTTAGCTAGAAGCCATCAACCCGGGACCTTTCATTGACATATTTTGCGGACGCATCGTCGAGATTGCACCCCCATTTCTCTGATTCATCAAAGTAAAACACAAACGTGCTAAACTTCGAGACATGGCTCGAGACGCCTGACCGAAACCGAAACTCAAACCCAAACCCTATGATCGCCGTTGGCACTGGTCCCAATCTATCATCAGCACACGTCCAACGTAGTACTAATACCGGTCGAAACAAACCCCACGAACATGTTTGATCGACAGCTCGACTCGGACCACCGTCACGCGTCCGAGCATCCGACAGACTCCACCTCCAATCCCCCATCTCCGTGCAACAAACGAAGTCGGCCAGAATCCCGGAGTCACCCTTTGGCCATGTAATGCGACTACATATACACATATACACATACATGCACATACAACCGATCGCCGGACAATGACATCTCGAATCCCTGGCAAGAATGTCGAATGACAGGCCCTTTTCCCCTGCCCTTCTCACCCGCCCACCTCCCCCCCTTCTCGGCTGCATCAATCGTCCCCATGCCAACTTGAAACGCACCCTTTTTACGCCACGGCCAGCACCCGAGCCCTCTACCTCTGCGCCTTCCTCCCTGAACGGCCCTTTATTCGCATAGATGACCGTCGAACTTGATCTTCCGGAAGTACACCCGTCAGAGTATCCGATGCATGTGTGGACAGTTATTATTTCCCGTCGGAAGCATCCGAAGGCTTCGATCAAGAAATAAATATAGGGTGCTACGGATGCATGGCCCGAGAACTATTCTTCCACGTCGCACAGGGTGGGCGCCTGAGAGGAGAACGATGGGAGACCTGACCTCCGCCGAAATGTACACCCGCCGGTCCTGCTCCCCTTCCCCTCTCTCTCTGATATGAAGCATACTGGCGATGATGGACATGGAATCCTCGGATGATCGCGTAATACGCGAATAGTGATCGATACCGATACAATCGTCGTGAACGAGTGATTGAATATGGGAATAAGATATATAGCCACTGGAAACCCCCGAAAGAAAAAACTGGCATTGCCCGATCAACAAACCACGAGAAAAGGATACAACAAACGAGATCATATACCCACACGTATGAAATGCCTATGAATGTGTATAACACCATGCCCTATCTCACACAACGATCAGTAGTAAAACCCTATGAGCAGTACGTATCATGAAATGGAAGGAGGAAACAATAGTCAAAGACGGCTACGCCGTCGATGCGTATAAAGGAACGGAAAAAGTTGTTTCTTGTCGTGCTATTGGACGTTGTTCCGATGCGATGAAGAGAGAAAAGATATGCAAATAGGAATGAATGAACGAGCGTAACCACGTCGCGTGCGGTGATGCATGATGATGAACATATATAGACGGAGATGAACCCAACTTGAAAGAGATCATTGCATGCTTGGCCCTGGGAAATAAACGCTCTATGCAGCCCCAAGCATAACCATCGAGAAAAATCGGTGCACGGACAGGGTCTCGTGCGAGCGGAAAAAAAAAAGTGTGTGCAATGAAACGGCACACACAGGGCAACGCCCATTACCTTCAAAACCGGTACTCCTCCGGTTCCCAAACCTCTGGAAAGGGATACCACATCGCAGGAAGCGGACAAAGCCTCATATCACCCTCTTCGCGTCCACATATCGCGTAATCAAGCCACGCGTCTTGATACCTGTGCGTGCCCGTCCGCTTGCGATACTCGAACCCCACTTTTCGAAGCGACTTGATACCACGTGCAAAAAGGGCGGCGCAATCTTGCCGTATGAGACGCCATGATTCCATGTCATCTATTTCATCATATTCCGGGAATTGCATACAGAGGCGGAGGTCGCGGAGGGAGTAGAGGGGGGAGAGGGCTTCTAGATATTCCTGCTGTGTTCGATGGAAGATGAAAGCAACGTTTTTAGGGTCAGCATCCTGTTCCAATGATCGCCGTAATCAAAGCAAGGACGTGATGGCAAATTGGTACCGAGGGAGAACAGGAGGGAGAAAAAACGGACGTACACAGCAAGACACAGACTTGCCATCGTGGTAGCCACACCGCTCGATCTCAAGGACTTCCAGATGGGGACAACTGGCAGAGATGAAACGACATATGGCTGGCGTGAGCTTGTCCTCGATAATGATACGCAGATGTTTTAGAGGGCAGTTGCTTGCACCGATATCTACGAGCACTTTTTCGACTTGGGATTGTGAGAGTGCGATGGGCCACCGAGGGAGATCGACCAGAGCCATGATGGCGAGTCGCCTAAGGTTCGTCATGTGATTGAAGATACCCTCGAGAGCACAGGCATTCGAAATGGCGAAACTGTCCAAAGAAGCGAGTTTGGCGAGATTTTCGTGATTTGCGAGGACGTATGGATCGATAAAGCGAAACTCGTGAGATTTTGTTTGAGGGAAAAGTAGCCGAAAATCGCGCAATACGGGCATGCTGCGTAAGACATCAAAGATGCGAGGACTGTTGGGAACCGCAGAGGGTGCTGCACTCATGTGAAATGATATATTGATGTTTGGAATCGGGACCCGGCCATGGAGGATGAAGGTCGAGAGAACGGGCCAGACGATCGTGGCGAGACCAGTGAAGGCCATTAAATCACCCGATAACTCCAGGTGGGTGAGCGTAGGGGCATGCTGGCGCAGAAAGACGCCAGAAGACCGTATTTCCCTGTACCCACGAAGGTTTGCCTGTGCCCTGTATTTTCTCCGCCAGTCTCGCATAAAGTAGGTAATCTCTGCGAATTTTGGATCGGTTGGACCGTCGCCGATACGGAGGGTCTGGCCGACGGGGGTGAGGTTGACGCGGCGTATTGGAGCGGGGTAAAATTGCATGAGGCTTTGATCGATGGGAGTGTCGATGAGGGTGAATGCGGAAAGGGACAGACACTGGCCGAGGGCCTCATAGAGCGCCTGAGGGGGAAGGAAAGGGGTGCTCAGCGTAACTTTATTGAGTTTGGGCATGCGTGTGATGGCATGGACGGCAAGCTCCATGTGGTACGGGCAATAAATGCCATCGCGATCGAGATAGCCGTAGCGAATACGGCCTGGCTCTGTCCACTCGTCGTGCCAGTCGAGACGAAAATGCCTGTGCGGAAGGGCATGAGAGAGCGAAGGAACGAGGGGTGGAAGGGGGGGCGGACCTGATGTACGACCATAGAGACTCTGGGTAGAAAAGAAGGCCAAGCTCTCTGTCCGTTTTGGTTCTTTGTGGCCAGCGGGCCTCTGCGAAGAGGAAGGGGAGGCAAGCGTCACGGACGTTGCGGGAGGTGGTTGAGAGCGCGAGGAGCGAAGGAGAGACAGATTCTGAGCCAGTGGGACGGAGCTGGGTGATGAGGAGGGGGAATATGTCTGCGATTAGGGACATGTTGGAAGTCGTGAGCAAAGGAGAGACCGGGCAGGGTCCAGTAAATATGTCAGTGCTCGTCGCATGCAGACTTGATCAATTCTAGACCTCGCCTAGACCGTTACGAGAACATGACGGCGTGTTCGTCCCAACTACGCTAATTAATCCTACACAGACGCGTATTTCTCCGTCCACTCCCGACTCACTCGCTGCGCATCCTTCTCGTTCTCCTTGTAGTGCTTCGCCACGTCCGTCGCCAGTGGGTCGTCCGGGTTCGGTGCGCTCAACAGTGCCTGTATCGACAACAGTACCGTTCGGATCTGCAACGCCGGCGACCATTTATCTAGCCCGGCTCCCGTCATCCTCTGTCCAAATACACACTCTGCACCCACCTTTGAGGATATCCAGACAGATACGCCCCAGTTTATCTATAGCATGCAATCACCCCAAAACAAGCAAAGCCACCGTCGGGGCATTATGTGAGCAGCGGAAAGTACCCTCTTGACAGCGTGTAGCATGCGCCTCACGTCCAATTCGACTCACCGATGTTGGGATGGTATATCTTGGTTAGGAACCGTACTTTCGGCGGACTCATGGGATACTCCTCGGGAAGGAACAGTTCTAAATGAAACACACCCTCTGTCTCGCCCTCAGAGCGTGCTTCGTCGGCATGTGCGAGACTCACGTTGAAAGGGACTCCCATCAGGCCCTTGGATGGTGACATCAAAATAACGCAGGTTGTCTTCGTGCGGTGCAGCCGTAATCCCCGGGGCGGGGTCTGCGACGAGGCGCTCAGTTTCCTATCCATGTGCATCCACACACACGGCGGTTGCACGAGGTCAGCGGTGCAGGTGTCACGACATCGACACGCCGATTACCTTGATGATTCGCTAGATCGCCCGTCCGCGCCCGTCAGCCTGCTGTAATATCACACATAACGTGGTTCCCACCTTTGGCAAGGCCATATCTAGAGCTTGAACGAGTGTCGTGCGCGGCAGGTGTACAGCGATGATCAATCAGCGCGACAAGGCCCAATCCAGTGAAGATCCTTTCAGGCTTCGGCCACTTCCGAATCCCGACAAGAATTGATATTCAATATTCCCACGGGTGCTAATCCGAACTCGCCACCTTCAGACGGTCATGCCTAGCAATGATACCAACGTAGGTCGACCACCGGTCTGGACCATATAATATGGCCCTGACGATATATAGGAAAACGATGACTGGGTCAAGCTAGTCAGCTCCGACGGATATGCCTTTCTCATCAAACGCAGTGTCGCCATGATGAGTGGAACGCTCAAGAACATGCTTAATTTCGACAGTTAAATGACTTCCTTATACCAAGCGTTCTTTCTTCTGATTGTTAACTATTGGGTTCCATTCTGCCACATCACTACGGCGTCTCATCATATAGGTAGCTTCAAAGAAGCCCTAGCTAATACCTGTCCAATCAGCGAGCGGTGAGTCATTCATCGCCCTGTATCGCGTGATTTCCACTATTCGCTTACACGACAATGGCATGTTTTCTCCTCGGCACCATAATCCGGGTCGATGTTCGGTGCCGTACCACCAGCACCCCCATCGTCGAGAAAATCTGTGAATACATGTCCTTCAAGGCGCACTACGAGGGTGTTGGATCCAAAGAAGACGTTCCCATCAATGAATTCACAGAACGCATTCCGCCCGAAATTGCCCTCGAGTTGTACGTCCTTCCTTAGCGAGCGACATCCCTGAAATGGTTTGGCGTTGATCCTCCCCCTTTTTTTTTATCCTTCTATTTTTTTCCCAACCCCAATTTCCATCCCCCCGAATCTGGCTTCCACGCATGTCGGTCCAGACTCTTGGCTGCGGACTACCTAGAAGGTAAATCACAATTTTTGACATTTTCTTCCTATTTTCAAAATGGAGATGTGCAATGGTGTGCTGATGAAATTGGCATCGGCTGGTGCCTTGATGCTGTATGTTCCTAGTCTAAGGCTCTAGGCGAACTCCTCGGCCCATGGACTGCGCACCTCTTTTCAGCACCGTCGGGTGTGCGCATTGCGCCTGTTGAGGCTAGTCCCTTCTGGTGGAGCGGTGATATTTGCTATTCTCTGGGCGATTGATACATATGGCGGCGTGACACGAGGCGCTACAAAGTACGAGCTTTACCTGTTTTCTACCATTTTTCCGGGAACGCGTTTCTAGCATTTGCATGAGGCTTGGGAGCGCTTGTACATCGTCATGTATACGGCTTTGGAACCAGGTTGTTGGACGCTTGATCACACCGAATCATATCAGAAAGCACTCAACTTCGCCAACACGATGCGTTATCTAATAATGCCTCCATTGATGCGGGATGTGGGTGACTGCATGGACCAGGGACTAGACTTCCAAATATTGTTCAGCGCAAGGAGATACTACGTTTTTCGACTACAAAGAGGCCGCCAGTCCGGGTGGACATGACTCATGATTAGGTTTGCGCCAGTGCTCTGAATCAGGTTGCTGACCACGACATCCTAGTTGATTGCAACGTGCGATTACCTTTCACCAATCGGCTAGTCGACTTGTGGATGTGGCGCGATCCTCAGTGGCTCTGTGGTCGCTCACCACAGGTTCTAGACCTGGAGGTTACGCCTTCCGAACAACACGTTCTCTCACGCACGTACTGGTACATGCACCCGACGTTGCGCTACTACCCTTTTGCCTCGCTTGCCCAATCAGACTTGGGATGCGATCATGCATCTCAAGTAGTCGGGCCTGAGGGATGACTGTGACAGTTTTCCCGGTGGTTTCATGCGTCTTGGCCCTGGTCCTCATGTTTGTTCAAGCTGTCTCAGCGGCCGACGCCGCATCGAGGTACAAGCAACCAAAACGGTGCACTCGGACAGACGAGGGTGTTTCCGGGTCGACCGGTGATACTGGGGCGCCTATACGACACATCTCGGAAGCATTGAAGGTCTAGAATAAGACGCAGTGACGGCCCGGGTCCGAACTTGAAACCCAATCCGAGCCAGCCACGTCTCGGATATCGCTCACAAATCATGGGTCATGCTATACATCAGCGCCAGTTATGATCAGGCGACGTGGCAAACAGGTCGTTTTTAAGCATGTACACTCGGGTATGCTTTTTCTTGTTCGTGGACACCGGACGCTCTTACTCCCCAACTTGTTATGGTCACGTGCTACTTTTCAGGGTACCGAGTTGAATTATTATTTTATCATTTTTGTTAAAAATTTCCACGTCAAATTCAGAGTATTACATACTGTCCCTCCGCTGCTGTTGTTCTTCAATGCATCAATGCCGAACTGCAACTCGCGAATGCCTCAAACGAAACACACACCAGCCCTATCAACCATGTTCACCCGTCTAACGAACCGACTCGGATCTCGAAGTGGACGGAAAGAAAATTGTTCTCCCAAGATATAAAAAAGTCGATCAGATTCGGATGGCGACGGAAGCCTGGATGTGAGTAGAGCCACTTGTTTTTTTTTTTAAATCGTATATTCCAACATTGAGGATACCGCAACAAGCACAGCGTGCCAATCCGATGATCGACTGGTCGCATCGTTGACGTTGAATCTTGATTGGATCCTCATCGCTACGATCTCTTTGTGCGCTGATACCTGAAAGCGAAAACCCATTATCTTGCGAGACGTTCGCTTCCCATCATGGTCCGGGGACTGATTACCATATATGGCTTCAATAAATCAAGCCCGGAGCCTGTACTAGTACTTGGCATATCCTGTGAAGCGGGCTAGCGTGTTCGTTTCATGTTGGCTTCTACTGTTCGTGATGCTTAATTGCCTTGCTCTCCAAGAGGGACCTCACCGGTGGTCACTCCCTGAACTATCTGAGGCTCTGTGGGCGGGTGCTTAAAGTTAGATAATAGTGACCGCCCTACAGAGGTGAACAAGCGCCATGCCAGATATACAGGCCCATATGGTAATTCGGACCGCATTGGTATGTGCTAAACGTTTACTGTACAGGTGACAGTATTACAACGATCAGACACGTGTCTCTTATAATTACTTGGGACGCGCGAAACTATGGAATTACGCACTGGAGAACAGGGGGTCAACCACGCGAAAGCAATCGTTCAGACCAGGGGGACTCTGAATGATTTACGGCGCATGGTAAAAATCTCGATGTGTTTTTTTTCTTTTTCTTTTTCGACTTGGCGGTCCTTTCGCGGCCATGCGTATGCTGGTGAGTGTTAAAAAGTTTGGCTCGTCACTACGCTGGAGATCTCATCTACACTACTTATCGATATTAGCCGAATCACCTGTGTCACATCGGTTTCCTAGGTTCCGCACTCCCTTGCACGCCAATAGGGTAACCACCCCCCTCCGGACAAATACCACTCCTCGAACGTTGGCGGACCCAAAACTAGAACCTGATCTTTCACATTTGAGAACAAAGTTTGGTGGAATTGTATACATGCCACTTTCTGACAACATGTTAACTGTTTAATCGCAGGTATACCTGGGTTAGAACGCTGGGACTCCACGTACCCGTCATGACCCAACCGTCCTTGGCTTGACCCGCAGGTTGACACCGCAGGTTACCTAGCGACGGACATGTGCGAGGGTGACTAGAATGATATGCCCTCAGTTCAGGGGGGTGGGTGGGAAGAATTGAGGTTTGCTAGAACGAGTATTGGCGTCCAAAGACGTGGAAATGAAACAAATGATACGCATGTCCAGAGGATGTACTTAGACGGTAGCAATGGCCCAAGACTCACACTGCCATTCACTCCATCCACATCATGGCAGAATCCAGGGTCTGGTTCAGCGAGTTCATCTCTAGCGTTGTGGTATCACCTGAAGCTGACTCGTCTTCAGTCACAGGTGCTTCAACTGGCTTCGGTCGCATCCTGACCGAATATCTTTTGAAACAAGACGATAGAGTCGTTGCAACTCTCCGAAAGCCCGAAGTGTTATCCGATCTCGTTAGTCAATACTCATCCTCCCGTCTCGTCGTCGCCAAAGTGGACGTCACTCGCCATGCCGAAATCTCCGCAGCATTTGAAAAAGCTCAGGAAGCATTTGGCCGCATAGACGTCGTCTTCAATAACGCGGGCAAGATGATCAACGGGGAACTGGAATCCGTCAACGATGAACATGCACGAGAATTGTTTGAGATCAACTTTTGGGGTGCTGCCCAAGTCAGTCGGGAGGCAGTGCGATTCTTCAGAGATGTCAACCAGCCTCAAGGCGGCAGGCTCCTCCAAGTGTCATCTGGAATGGGCATCGCGAGTCGTGCATGTTACGCTCATTACAGTGCTTCGTAAGCCTCTTCTATCATTGGGGTACGTACCTTCTGAGCTCGAAGTTTATTAGGAAATTTGCGCTCGAGGGTTTGACTGAAGCGCTTGCAGACGAGTTAAACCCTGCCTGGAACATCAAGGTGAGACTGACCCATATCTCTCTATAGACAGAGGTTGAACGCAAACAGATTACCATCCTCGAACCTGGACCGTTCCGGACAGAGATTACGACGGCCAACAGCAATGTGGCCCCTCCTCATCCTGCATATGCAGGTCATGAAATGCCGGGATCTAAGTGGCGCACGGTATTCAAATCAGGTATTTCCATGGACGGGGATCCCCAGAAAGCTTGCTTTGCTTTTGAGAAAGCATCCCGATTGGAAGATCCACCTATCCGACTTCCTCTCCACAGAAGAGTGCTTGACCTCGCGACTAAGAAGGGAAAGAGCTTGATAGAAGCTGCCGAGAAATATAAGGACTGGTCTGATGACCTATACTTGTAACCTGAACTTCCGGCGACTCCGCGGGTATACTCGCGCCATGTTTTTGTAATGTCCTCTCAAGGAGATGCGAAGTGCCGAATAGTATGGGGAAGACTTTGTGTACTCGCTTCATCTGTCCAAATGAACTGTGTTTCACTGCCACCGACGAAATGAGGGCCGACATTCCAAGATTGGTTTACGCTTCAATCCAAAAGTATAACGGAGGACGGGGTGTGGGAGAATTGCTGGCGACGCTTCAATCGCCTGGGTCGCCTGGGTCGCCTGGGTCGGTTGGGTCGGATGGGTCGGATGGGTCGGCTAAATTTCGTGTAGTCGGCTATGCCACGTTTTGACCCTTTTATGGGCATCCAAAACCATGTGGGATTTCGATCTCAGCCGTTGTCCGTTAGCACCACCTACCCGAGCCGCGACTTGGTGAGAGCACAGCCACTCGACGGTCTGAC
>JBBPLY010000062.1:61763-72425 GCA_038090035.1 Xerocomus nothofagi | reverse complement strand
TGATTCCGTCCAGGAACGCAAGAAGTACGACAAGAACGATCCTGACAGGAGAAAACTTTTGCACGACATTGAACAGGAGGAGGAACGCGACGGCATCTTCAGTGTCAACTTGAAAAGTACGTCATCAAACTTGACAGTTTATGCAACTGATTGTGTGAATGACCGGTTGGTGCTTTCAGCCAATTACCTTCTGGCAAACGATGAATGGAAGTTTGACACTGTGCCCGAGATTATGAACGGCAAGAACGTTGCTGACTTTATCGATCCTGATATTGCCGAGAAACTCGAGGCACTCGAACGTGAAGAGGAAAAACTACAAGCAGAAGGCTTCTACGATAGCGAGGAGAATATGGTATACATTCTTTCCTACCCGTCGTCCTGCATCCTTACCCGAACCGGCCGCAGATCGATTCCGAGGATGAGCGCGAAGAAGTCGAGGCGCAAAAAGCGCTCGCCCACAAGATTCACTCTCAAAGTATCAAGAAGTCGAAGAAGAATCAAGCTCGCCTTCCACGGACGGCTGGTCTGCGGACGCTTAGCGATCTTTCGACGGAGTTGAAGAAAGCTGGCTATGATCCCAGTAGCATAGAGGCGCGCGCGGGGATGTTGGCCAAAGTGCAAGCCATGAAACGAAAGAGGGCAGAAGCTGACATGGATGTGGATATGGACAATGATGAAGAGGCTGATGAGGATAACGAAGGCGATTGGATGGATGTTGATGGCGAGGAACCGCCCATCAGCAAACGCCACAAGGGTAACTCTGGAGCGGCAATCGCGAAGAACTCGAGAGCGCCACGCACGAATCGACAACTTGCAGGCATGCGGGACGATCAGGTAAACGATTCTTGGCTCTTGTCTAAAATGTTTGTCTTGATGCGACATGTCACCAGCAAGCATCCAGGGCTATCAAACTACGGAACCTGGGTCAGCGCGAACGTAACATGCACGCCAAAGCCGGAGAGAGTGACCGTGCTATCAGGGTTAAAAAGGTTTTTACTCCCGTACATATGCTTCACTTTGCAAAACCTAATTTTCGTCTACGTAGCCAAAACATCTGTTTGCTGGCAAGCGGAAGGCCGGCAAGACGAACAGGCGTTGACCCCCATGTCTTTCTGGTCCTTTATATATCACCGGTTTGCATTCCGTTGTTTTCGCCAGTTCATGGGATAATATATCCATCGACAATTTGACGATCTTGGTGCACGGAGTTCGACAACCGCGGGACACCTGGTGGTATAGATTCTCTGTAGGGTCGTATTATCCTGGGGCACGGATCACCCGCTTGGTTGTCCCGTGCGTGAGATGTCCTTGGATTGATGGACAGATGACCCTGGTCAATCGACTGCGGCGTGGAAAACAGTCTATGTGCCAATGTGAATAATTCGCTACGGTAAAGTCACGAAAGCTTCGGCCCTTACGGTGTGCATTCATTCTCATGAGTTCTAAATGATGATGTGCACTTAATCCGCAGATCCTTCCATCAATGCCATGAGTAATACCAGGTCCTACAATGAAAGCATCTTGGAAATGTGCCTCCTTTACCAACTTCTCCATTCGTGGGACCGGATGGCTGCAACCTGCAACGTTGGACCTGGTCAAAAAATCATCTCCCCTGACAACCCCACGCAAGTAGCTTGTTTGTCCTTTCTCCGTGCTTACGTTGGAAGATGACGGTGGTGGGAGAGCCTATACGTGTACGCCACTTGCTCGCACATTTTTCATGGATGACTTCTTTCGCATCAGGGTTATCGACGATACAAGGTTATTGTCCTTGATTGGATATGCCGTATTTCTCAGACCAAACTCTATCGAAAGTCCACCTCGTGTGTTTCTATACGAGACTGGCAGCCACGTTCTGGAGCTATACGATGATGTCGCTAAGATAACTTCGCGACGGGTACCTTGGTAGATGGGGGTGAACGTGCGTGCTCGTTGATAGTATGATCCTGTACGCCAACAGATAACGCCAAGGCACAGCATACGCCGCTAGATTTTCAAGATGATATATGTCAGTCAATATACCTTGAACAAGATTCAAATTAGGTTCCGTGTTCACAGGCCCAGTGTACACAACAAACAGGTTCAATTCGTACTGGGACTAGAACCCTTTTTTTGGCACCCATATTTCTTCCGAGGCAGAATCAGACTGAAATTGAATCGGCTCAAGTTGTTTATTGATAACAGCAAGGTTTGCATGTGCGTGTGAGTTCCGAGCGTCTTCTGCTGACATCTTTTCAGATAAGGCACCCCTTATCTCGCATCATTTGAAAATCGCACAGGTTCCACCTAAATCGCTTCGCATCGCTTTTCAAAAATCATCCTACGCCGGATTCTCGCGAATTCCAAAGAGAGATTCGGCCGAAGAGGACCCCATGAGCACCTGCGTGCTGCTCGCTCGAGGATAATGTGCATTCTATTATCACAGACCAGAGCCAACTTTGACGACCATCCAGTACGAGAATAGGAACAATGGAATACCGCAAACAAAGCACCACTGCATGTTCATCCTTTGCAGCATATTCGGGTCTGGGGCAGTGTCACCAATATGATCCATGTACATCGCACACCGATCCTCAAGGCCTCATTCCGCCCCAGTGCAGGTATGGAAGTGTTCTTGTGGCTGAAATTGAGGTACTGGAGTGTACAACATAACGTGGGAGTGGAAATTTCAACACCACGAAGGGCAGTTCCTCCTGAACCTCGTCAAGGCAGATGGATGGGCAGTGACGGGGTAGATCAGTAATGAAGGCAGTATCGATCATATGGGCAAGAGACTGCGTTGTCGAGCGAAGGACTTAGGCAAGACCTCAAGGAGATGGGATGTTTTTAACCGAGTACCCGCGTTCATGGAGGACGGGGATGCGATTCGAGCCTTGAAACCTGCGGTCTGGCAACACTGCGGATGATGATCACACATAGCGTGGTGTTCGACTCGGGGTGGAGGGTTTTACTATGCAGCGAATGTCAGGCACTGGGTACGGGGGAGGGCATCGCGAGCCCAGTAGGCTGTCAACTCACTCGTGGGGCGCCAAATTGAATTGCTCTGGGGACCTCTTCGGGTGTACCCGAACTAGATTCAAGCTATATCCGCATAATTTTGGAAAAGCGCGTTGAAATTGAGATAGCGAGAAGACCCAACTCGCTCCGTCATCATGATCCGACGTGCAATGTAGCATGAGGAAAAGCCTCGGTAGCTATCAGATCCAGAACCATCGGATTCAGTGGAGGAACCGATAGATCAGCAAGAAAAGCTGGCGCTCTACCGGCGGTGCGCGAAGTTACTAGTAGTATACTACCACCACGGAGTTGTACTATAGGTGAGTTTTCTTTTTCTTTTGTCGTAAAAGTGGATATGATAGATTCAATGATCATATGAGTGCAACAGCCATATCGATCGTAGTACAACTTAAATGTTGGCATAATCATGGCGCCAACGCGGAGAATACATGAACGGGATGCCACTAGATTTCTAGCACGTTTGTAAGTCTACGGAGGTACAAAGGAACACGGTAGTCGCGATGATGATATTCATTCAGTCTGATAACCAGAAAAATCACCAGCGTCAAGCATCCCATTCGCGTTGTCAGTTCCACTCCTCTCCGTACGTCTGGCCCAAATTTTACCAGCCAGCTCTAGCGCATCCTGCCGGGAAAATTGGCATTTATCTTCGAGATGCCATGTCAACTCTTCCTCCGTCAATGGCCTCGACCGTCCTGGGATGTGCCGCCTGCGCCCCCTGACCTTTGTTACCCAGTTCAACAACTTGCCCGCCAAGTGAAGAAACCAGCTTTTGCGTTCCAAGGGCTTCCACGAGGTCCGAGACAAATGATCCAAAAGCATGTTGTGGATCACAGTCCGCGATTCCCGATACTGGCGGTCGTAAACGTTATTCAATCCATGGGTCGCCGTGACACAAGCGTGCGAAGTGCACAAGAGATTGGACTTTGCGAACAACGAAGCGTTTCTGTCCCACCAACCCTGCATCGGCCTTTCGCTCTCCATCCCGGTGACGACGAACGCCACGGGAACTTGGTTCTGGCACAAAATGTCACGGAACAAATGATAGTTGTTTTGCGTGACTGTGGTGATTCTGCCTCCCCGAATGCAGAAAATGAGAAGGCGGATACCACCCGTGCCCATTAGCTGGGTGATCAGCACATTGGCTTGCCCGATGGCTGTGAGGTAGTCGTTCTTGCTCAAGCTTGGCTCGTTCAATCCAACGGTATCAAACAGACGGACACGATGGCCGACTCCCTGGCTGTCTGTGAGAACGACGTCGTATGAGGTGGCTTCCAGCGTGCAACCGCTTGCACTAGAAGATATGTCGGCAAGCTGCTCCCCAGCAATGAGGTTGACAACGGAGCTTTTCCCCGCTCCTGTCTCGCCAACAATAAGCACGTTGGGAATACAAGCTCGCTGATAATGATAGGATGGAGGATTGGCTGATTCCTGGGACATCTGAAAGGTCTTGTTCACTTCGGGTGCAAAGTTGATATCCAAGGACATGACGCTTACTATTATGTTTGTTGGTTTGGTTCACGTCTAGAGCACAATAACTCGTATGGTGATGGGGGTGGACTTGGGAAACATAAGATCCTGCGGGATTTATAGACAATTTCGTCCGCGGCGTACGGCTTAGATCAAGCTACCGAGTGGACGCTGTGGTCATGTAAAACTCAGCGCTCGATTAGCTTGAACGTTATGGAACGTCTAGATTCTAGCGCTGATGCGGCGGTAGGTTAACTGATATTAACCGCCACCCCGTTGATTTCATACAACGTACTAGATCAAGCGCCCTTGGGTCACCCGTTATCTTCTAGTTCTGCTAACCACATCGAAGAAATCCAATATAATTCTAACAAACAATAACGTTGGCCACGCCTTGCAGAACATAGCCCACTCACCAACTTGCCGTTAATCACCAACCGTGCGGTGCACTCATGCCCTGACCACGAGGCCCTTCTTCAACCGAATAGCAATTTCTGACTAGAAGTTTCCCTATGACGAACGATGCTCTGCATGATGAAAAACACGTTTATGATCGCGACTTCCAGTTGCTGTACTTTTCTCTTTCGCATGAATGAACATGCTGCTTCCCGGCCTTCTTGCACCCTGCTCTTCATTCATTGCAAGCGTGCTGTTGGTGCAGTACTCTGAGGCGCCGTAAAGTCGTCGAATAAGAGCAACGCATCCAACGATGGGTACTCGACACACCACCTAACCTTGACACCGTCTTCAATGATGCAGGCATTCAAAAGGGTGAGATTACCTCGCTCAAGAATGCTGAACGGCGTACCCTAACGTGCACCCACAGCTGACAAATGCAGGCTCAAAGAAAGCCATGGGAAACCCGAGGAAGGTGTGTCTACGGTCGACGGAATCCGAACTCAATTGTCTGAGCCATCCTCCTAAGGAAGTCAAAAACGTCGTGATCTTCGGAGAAACGGGCGTGGGAAAGAGTTCCCTCATCAACCTGATCGCTGGTAAAAAGATTTCCGAAACCTCCAACAATGCTATCGGATGTACGCTGGATTATAAACGTTACCTGTTGAAGCTAGACGGTCAGGACTTCGCTATATGGGATACCGCAGGGTTAGACGAGGGTACTCAAGGAACTGTGCCCGCCGAAAAAGCGGAAGCGTACCTCAAACAACTCCTCCGCGAACTGGTCAAGGCAAGCGGCATCGACTTGCTCATCTACTGCGTGCGTGGGACGCGAGTCCGATCCGCGCTGCTCATGAATTATCACCTCTTTTACTCCGCGATCTGCAGGAAGAAAGTCCCAATCGCTATCGTAATCACAGGACTCGAAAATCAAGAAGGAAACATGGGCACATGGTGGCTAGAGAATGAGGAGCAATTCTCGGCACTGCAGATGCATTTCGATGACTATGCTTGCGTAACCACGCTTGAGTCTTCCATGGAGAACGCCGCTCTGATGGAAAGACGCAGGATATCGAAAACAGCGGTAATCAAGATGATCACGAATACGTGCCGCACAGAGCCATGGATACCGACCGAACGCAGCTGGGCCGACACGGCGCTTTCCGACATTCGTACCATGTTATCTCCAAAGAACAAGCACGGTGCTCATGTGGCCAACGTCATCATGTGCGATGTCTCCCGACCCCCTCCCCTCGGTCAAGCCGCCATAAAACGCGCTGTCACCTTTCACAAACCTGTCACCCTGTCACGTTCTCTCACCCGGCCGATGAGCTTTCGCAGCCCGGTATTGCTCGTGAATGATATGTCACGAAGCAAGTTTCCATTCGATGATGCCATGAAATGCACCCCGGAGCACTTATTTCGTGTATACCAGGTTCCACAGAAACCGACGCCATTCAGGGACAAGGAGGACGAGACGAAGAAAGACGTGGTTGTCAAACGCGGAGCGGATCTGCTTATATTCTGCGTAGAGGAGGGTGGAGGATATAAAGACATCAAATTGGAATGGGAACATTTCAACCTCACCTATGGTGGTGGGCTTTCCCCACAGATTGTCGTAATCATCGGAGCCACGGATCAGCGGTCGGCGCAGGCATGGTGGGACAATGCAGTGGGCGGAGCTGCCATCACCAAGCCTGGCGATCCAATCATTACTTATTGGCCCATCAACAAGTCAATCGCCGAAGCCAAGCTGATGAGGGGACGACTGCGAGACCTCATCGACACTTGCTGTATTGATTACAGCAAAGCAAGCTCCGAAGGAGGCAAGCATATCTTCAGGCAAAACACCTCGCCTGTATTGAACAAGATTTCAAAATCACTGTGGATGAGATCACTGGCGAGTGATAAGGTAGCCTACACACCGACCACTGACCATGATGTCTTGACGAAATGGGGTGTATGGGAAGACGTTCCAGTTGAGAGAAACGCGGTAACCAGATCGAATACGATATCCGCTCCCTTCACTAGTTGGGACAGTCAGGATCGGGACCCTTTTCGTCCATTCTCGTCTTCATGAAATATCTTACTTTTACTTGGTAGTTTCAGTAGTGGAATCGGTATGATACCTCCGAGCACTGGGCGTGTACTATTACTCACCGTGTTATTTAATGCTTCGTGTCGAAAACTCAGTGGCAGTTGGAACATTGAAGCTTGAAAAGCAAGTTCTTCGTCACCAGTTGCTTCCGCCGGATCTGCTATTGAGCGACACAAATTAGTCTCAAAGTTAGCTGTCCAGTATAGCGTTCTCGCGAGGAATCCCGATCACAAATAGCTCATCTGGCAGCTTATTACGAGAGAGCAAATTACTTTTCATCTTCAGGTCATTTGGTCTCTAATATTCGCAACTCCACTTCAAGAAGACACAGACCATAGGCATTTACCATCACGGGGCCCCTTCCACTCCCATTCTTCGTCGAATGGTGCAGGCCTTAAGTCCACACCTTCCTGGTAGGCTACAAACTCCATCCAGCCGAGAGCCTGCTCAGCCGTCAGGCGCTTCAATGGATCTGAACCCCACAAGTTCTCGACAAAGCTCCACATATCGAGAGGTATCCTTCCCTCCGGAAATTCTGGTCGTTGTCCGCTTATAACATTGAGACGGATCCGTTCAGGGGAAATTTCGTGGAAAGGGCGTTTTCCGGTGTAAGCCTGTAAATGCTTGATGAGACGTTGTTGAAACAAGGAAAGCCGTCCACATACTGCATAGATGGTGCCACCTAACGCATACATATCGCACGCTCGTTTGTTCACATTGCGCTTTTTTTCCTTGGTTTTCGCAGTAAAGATCTCCGGGGCCATGTAAGAGTATGTACCGCCCATGACGAGATTAGATGTAGCGGTATGGAAGTCCGCATCGAAGGTTGAAACAAGTCCGAAATCCGCAAGACATGCACGCCCCTTAGTTGTGATGAGGATATTGTCCTTGAAGCATGAATTGAAGTGAAAACTTGGCCCGGTGAGAAGAGACAAAATATACCGGTTTGATGTCTCGATGGGCGACATGCGGTTTCATTGAGTGCAGGTAATTCAGGCCCCGGACAACGTCTAATATCTGCATGCTCACTGAGCTATTTGCTAGTGACGAAAAAAAAGGTACCGACCAGTTGTGTTCGGTTTGCACTGGGATTGTGCTCGAGATACCCAGATAGGGTTCCTTGGTCCATCCAGGGAGAGACAAGCGCAACGCTGATATACGGTCCTTCCGTAGGCATAATGTAAGTACCATATAATGGCAGGCAGTTAGGATGGCGTAGATGTTTCCAGACAATAGCCTCTTTGGAGAGTTGCTGTGCATTTTTCGAGTCTCAGTCAAACGATTCTGACTTACATATTTTGATATATGGTTACCTTGTTGTACTCAGGCAAACTGATGCGGCCATCTCGTTTGAGGGCCTTCACGGCGACTAGCCGAGTACCAATACTGCCTTTGTAAACGAAACCAAATCCTCCTTGGGAAAATGATACGAGACCATGAATTGCACCCTCGGCAAGGTAGATACCACGGGGGCAGTATCCAGATTCCTTTGAAAGCAAGAAAAGGGTGTCGAGGAAGTGCCTCCGATGCAACTCGTCGAGTTCTACGTTGGCTTCAAGCAACTAGATTCCCTGTCAGCGACTTATTTTGGCTACTTCAAATTCAGTCCGTCGACATACGCCGTGGAAAAGCTCAACGAGTTTTTCGGCTTGCGCTCCGCGTCCGTCTAAAACATCCGTCTTCTGTGGTCCGGTAATGCATAGCGCCGCCAAGGCGGCCAGGTTGAGGATATCATAGTTTAGCACCATCGTTCCGTTCAGTAATGCCGAGTTGCATTCGTGTTCTTCAGACCTGATTTCCGTCTGAGAACTATCAACCGGACCTGAAAGGTGAGAAAGAAAAGACCACGTACCACACGAAGGATCTCTAGCAGTCTATTCTTTATCGTATCGTACGATAGAATGCATTCCGCATCACTGTATTTTGCCCAGCATTCTACCAACTGTTTCAGTTCGGATACTCGATCGGACCAATCGTCATTAGAAGAAAACCATCTGCGGCGAGGGCATGCAATCAGATGCGTATATGTGTAAGCGACCAAACCCTATATGAGACATGAGACAAATGAACGACAAGCTATGAATCATCTTACCGGAAAAATCGGAGCCTTTCTGATCAACTCCAAACAAGTCTTCTTATCATCGCACGAAAAATTTAAACCCTCAAACTCTTTCACGATCTTGATGATATCTTCCTTGGTTGTACCTCGTAGGACTTGAGCAGCCTGTATGAATTCATGTATATGCAAATCCGATTTGCTCGTTTGTCCGTCAATCGTGGTGTACTTCGCGGAATGGTCCGTAGGGTTCTTGAGCCACAGTTGAAATGCGTTTGGCTCAGTAGATTGTCCCCTCGGCATTTCCTGCTGGGGAGTAAGGTTGGGAACCACTGTGGGACGAGCTGAAGAACGGGATGGCGTAAAATGTGTCGTTCGATAGTTGTCAGCGGGGACAAAATCTTCTGGATCGCCCGACTGAGGGTGGTCATCTTGCGTCGCCGAACGCAGAATATGATCGTGCTCTAGTGGGATGCGGGCTCGCAAATGAGGTGGAGTGGAGCGTGCAGGAAATACAGTACCGTGGTGATCGTAGTCAACCGTGTCGTAGCTAAAAGTGGGGAGAGTGGCGTCTGGCCGAGGAGGCACCCCCACACCATTACCAACGAGATGCGAGTGGACATGGCGACGATAGTTGTAAACTTTGACTGGTTTGTTGCAAATATAACACTCCATTTGCGAGGCCAGGGGAAGCTGGATACGGGAAATAGGATGGACCACTTCTGGATAACCCTTCAAGAAATACTATTCCATGTGGGGCGAGCGCCTACGTGATGAAGTTATAGGACTCAAACAGATTAGCTTCGACTATGCGGCCAACCATACCGAAAGCGAAAACGAGGACAATTGAGAGCCCGTTGATATGACAAAACGCTCCATCTTGTTTTATGTGCTGCCTCAAGACTGTCGTATGGCCAGTTGTGGGTCCATGTGTGTCCGAATGTTGAAGGTTGCGCCCAAAAGTCATTGTTTTCTAGGTTTACGTGGTTGCCACTGGTATTGTAGTTACATAATCGTATTGTTCCTAGTTTGGAAACAACCACTACGCCGGAAAGAACCCAATTGTGAGTCTGTGCCGGATCTGCTCCAGCCTGAGCGAGTCTGAATGGTTTCCGTTGTGGATCCTTGAGCTATTGACCGGGAAGCCCCCTGTCAAGACAAAGGGGGCTCATTACCTTTGGATTCTGGTCGAGTGTAGCTTTCAGCTCGGTATGCCCGACCAGCGGCTTCCGAGCACAAACACCAGAGCAGTTTTTTTCCATGAAGTTCGAGTCAACTCCTGACCATCTATCCGCCAGGACCATCCATCTCATCCATCTTAGTACATTACCGATTGCCTCCGAATCGTGAACGTTATGTAGACTCATCCTCCGATTGTCAGACCCGTGTCGGCTAACATTCATGCACACGAGTGACTCTGGTCTTTGTTCAACGGTGCATGTGTTAAAAACTGATAGATACCTATATTACGTCAAGTCATCGACCCCAGCACCAGTTTCACGATCATAGTCTCGATAGCTGGCACTGGATAAAGCTAACAATCTCTAGGCTCGAAGGACGGTCGGATGGAACTGCCCAGCATGCCTCCACAAACTGCCAGAGCACGTCCGGTATAGCATTACCA
>JBBPLY010000062.1:42625-53800 GCA_038090035.1 Xerocomus nothofagi | reverse complement strand
GCGATCCAGGAACAGCTCTCGGAGCAGCTCGCCATGATGGCGACCCAACTCCGAAGAAACGCCACCCACTTCTCCGATTCGCTCGAAAAGGACAAGTCCTTCATCGACGTCATGCAGGAAAAGGTCGAGGGCAACTTGGAGTTGATGAAGCGAGAGCGGATTCGGTTACGGGATTTTCGGGGAAAGAGTGGAGGCACGACGTGTTTGGTGATGATGAGCGTCGTCGTCGTGTTGATTGCGTTCATTCTTATGGTGTTCATCATCCGATTGACATGATATGTGGACGAACCGACGAGACTCTCAATTTATGGTACTTTGCTCTGGAACACATTTGAAGTATGCCACACGGCATTGCTAATGCATCATTATAACATCCCACTGTTTAATTATAAAGTCCCAAGCATGTGAATGGTGATGTAGTGAAGTAAAGCGACTAAATACGCAGTGCATGATAGGTCGTCTGATGTCCGAAGATAGCAGTGTCCAGGAGAAAGCTCAGCTACCTAGCCTAAAAATCCTGCCAAAACAATGTCACAGCATGGCGAGTGTCCACAAACGATTGCAATGTATCACGAATGCGAAAGAATGTTATCAATAGATTGGTTCAAGAAGTCCTTGCGAGGCGCCAGATCCGCTCTCGGGTACCGAGCAGCCATGGCTTCGCGAGCAGTTCTACGTGCATGGTCAGCAATGGGCTAGCGACACGAAACAGCATGCATACTTCTTTGTCACAGTCATCAAGTCCTGTGTGCTCAGATAAGCCCTGAGAGCTTCGTACAACTCCTCGTCGGATGGATTTGGGTTGTTGCTCGGCCCCGCGAACACAGTCGTGGCCATGGAGAAAGTAGAGGTAGGTCGGGTGGCATTGAACGCGGGTTGCGGAGGACCCAGGCTCAGCGCAGGGGACATGGAACGGTTCATGGTCGCCGAATTCATCGTCATGCGCAGGTCAGGGGGCGGAGGTGTCCTACCGTAGGCGCTCCCGAGGGCGCCAAACTGGTTGACTGGTGTACCCATCGTCAGACGTTCTTGTGACGGATTGAAGATTGATTGCCTCAGGTTCGCGGTCGTCCTGTTGTAGTCAGACACGGCACGGGAACTCGGGCGCGACGTGGGACCTCGAAGTTGTTCTTGCACAGCGTTGGTATCACGGTAATAATCCCCTGCCTCGGGCTGGTACTCGTACACAGAAGGGCGTTGCGAGCTAGGGTGGCGAGGCACCGGGGCGGGAAGATATTTTGAGTTCGCGGCGTTCTGCTCAGCACTGAACGTGTTGCTGGACAGGCCATCCCCATAAGCCTCGGCTTCGTACTCTGCAGTGCGATTAGAACTCTGCCAGTCAATCATCAACGAGTGCCACTGACCACTCCACTTCTTGTACGGGATCATGGATTCGTTGAACTTCGTCTCGTTAACGTCACCAACAACCTTCTTATGTTTTCCATCGTCAAGGACGACACGAGTGTTACCCCAACCAAACTCATCCATGCGCCAGAAGGAGTAAAAAGGCAAGAAGAAGCTATAGATCGGGTACCTAGGCGCGGACGTCAGAGAGAATTTGGAATTTAAACAACATCACGCACGAGATGAGATACACAACCATCCAACCAATAAGCATGAACTCTCGCTTGATGATAAAGATGAGAGCCTATAACATCGCGATTCGCCCAGCACGCTCCAAACCGACATCGAAGACGACATACCTGCAACCCATAAACCGCCGCAATCATGGCAATGGAGATGTAGGGTATCGCTGATTTCCCGCTCGAGACTTCGACGATCAACCAGACCAACTGGATATCCAGGTGAACACTGTGACGGACCAACAATGTCTAGACTCACATAAACGACAGTAGCGGGCAAAATCTGTGAAAGAGATCAGAGGCGGTCAGGATTTATGCAGCGCATTGTACCCACCAATGTGCTGATGAGATCCAGATACACGAAGAACCGCATGGAGAAACAGCACATGCCACAAAGCTCTGGTAAGATGGCAAGCTCGCACAAGTTATGGATGGTCGAATTGATCCAACGACGGCGCTGAGAGAACAACACCCGCCACGAGACCGGCGCCATAGTTCGAGCGACCGCATCGGGTTGGAATTTGGTCTTGAATGAAGGGAAGTGTTTCATAAGAAGCGTCGTCAGGAACCGATCTTCACCGAGTGAGAACAAGTTCTTCTTGTGGAGCGTGTCGACATTGGGCTCAGCGTAATCATCAATAACACGGTTGGAAATGAAGATTGGTCGGCCCTTGTCAGCGGTACGAATACGGTAAAGGGTAAAACATCCGGGGAGACAGGTCACGGAGCCGAACAGGCTCTCGAAGGCCTTGGCGAGGTGGTGGGAGATGTAATACTCGTAAACCTGGAACGCGTCAGATGGAAGGACAAGATAGAAACAAAGACTCCTACCTGGATCATCGTCCACCAAGAGTTCTCCTCGTTCTGCAGCTTGGTCTCACCACAAATACCGATGATGTTAGAGTCATCGATGGAAGCGGCAACGAGCCTATTCAACGATTGAGGTGTGACAACCTGCAACGTACGTGCATCAGTAGTGAATTTGCGTCAGTATACACGGCACTCACGGTATCGGCGTCGACAGTAAAGATGTACTCGTAGAACGTGGGGTCAATGCCAATGACATTGCGCATCTGATGGTATATCTCCAGTTCCAGGGGCGACATTGGCGTATCGAAATGCACACGGTTGAGATATTGCATGAGTAGAATCTGACTGTCACGCTTCCCTCTGTTACCAGGCTTCGAGCGCTCCGTCGGTTTGCCGACCTTGACCACAACCAAATACCTTGAAGGAGACATCATCAGGCGCAGGTAAAGTCAGAGATGAACCGGACTGACGGGACTACGTGACCTTCGAACTCGTACAAGCCAGAGTAAACCTTGCCATAGTTGAGCTTCTGAGAGCCCTCCCCGATGGATTTGAACATGAGAGGCTCCGCATTCCTTGCCGAAGGATCAACGCCGAAGATGTCCAACACAATGTCGGGTGTGGGTCGATCGTTGCCACTACCAATGATATTGCCATCACAGATGAAGAAGATCAGCTTCCGTTTATCGTCGTAGTCCAACGCGGCGAGTGAGTCGATTGTACTGCGCAGACCGTCCTCGCCCTCGGTGTAGCAAGGGACTTGGCAGAGTACGAATTTGTCCAGACGTTCGGGGAAGCGCTTTGTCCCGAGCTGCAACGCCGCGAAAACTATTTGACACGTCAAAGTCGAAACATTGCTCGGTCGTGTAATGTCACTTACACTTTAACGCCATGGACGCCATGATCACGCTGGAGAACGCCAAAAGCATGTAATTCTGAACCTGGCACCTAGGTGTATACCTGAAATCGGTCTGACCCCAGTAGAACGCGTTGTTCAAGCAATCCATGCTAGCGGTCCTATTCGTTGAATCCATGGCATCCAGTACCTTGTTGAGCGAAGACGTGATGTCTGTGCCTGCTTGCTGCTGGAATACTGAAACGAGGGCAGATGGTAGAAAGTTATACTTCGGGATGTTGAGCTCTGTGGTCGTCAACGTATACACGTAGTCGGTCAAGTCATAGATGGCGCTATTGTAAATGGCCCAGATCCTATACAAGAGTGAAAATGAGCAAATACACGGCAAGCCAGACTATGCCCACCGTTGAATGTTAGTGTCGTTCGCCTGACCGTAAATATCACTAGACTCCCAAACCAATGTGCCCTTGTAGAACTGGTTCATAGCGGGCATATACTGCTGTGTGTACCAGCTGTCGCTATCGAGGGCCGTCCCAGTAGTGGGCGCGTTGGCACCTGATGCATGTGAAGCTTGCTGATACACGAATTCCGATGTGTTCTTGACGTTGAGATGCACCGTTGGGTCACTGACAAGGCCGGCGCATGCTTGGTATAGGGGTGGTGGAAAATAGTACGTCATATCCGCGCCTGCTAGGGCTGCCAGTGTCGCCGCGTCGTTACTCGGTTCGCCGGTTATATCGCTGTGATCGCCCTTCACGAAGTTGGTGACATCGTACACCTTGCCTTGAATAGATACCCAGTAATCAGTCGTCGAAGTATGCTGCGCAACTTCTGCATAATTCCACGCGGTGTTGAAATTGGGGCAGAGAATCACACCGAAGGCGATGATATAGAACAGAACCACACCGTTGGCAAGGAGGATGAGGACGAAGATGGTCACTTTCTCCCGCCACGCAAGACGAACGTCGGGTCGTTTCATGCGGCCGACGTATGTCAAAACGAAGTTCGGTATCAAGCCTGTGAAGAGCCAGACAAGGTAGAGCCAGTATTGTCGAACTCGAGTGGTGGGACGATGTTCTTCGAAGACCTCGGGGGCATTGGCAGCGATCGTGTCCGTACCCTTGGGAAGTAAAGGAGGTAATGGATCATACCCTTCCACTTTCTTATCCCACGCGGTCTCCTCAGGGTACGGGTAGCTGGGAGAAAGAACTTGAGTGGACCCATAACCTTCATAAGCGCTCGGCGTTCGGGGTGGGTCTTGATACGGAGTGAGTGCTCGTTCGTCGAAAAATCTATGTTGCCCATCTTCCGCAGGCGTTTGAGGGTATTCCATCGTATCATCCGGCATGATGCTTTCATCTTCCTCCGATTCTTCGCGAGTGAGCTTCTTCTGCTCCTTCTCCGCGGATCGCAGAATGTCTTCCTCCATCTTCCATGCAGAATAAGATAGCCATATCTTTTGGTGTCCCAATGCGAAGTCCACATTTTCCAACCATCCATTCGATTGAACGCATTGTCGAATGCGCTCCGCATCGGAACCACGCATGGTTGGACGATACCTCTCGCAGAACTCCACTTGGCCAAACTCCGCAACGAATTCGATAGACCTCCTGGAGATCATATCTGGGAGGTTTAGGGCACGGATCTGCCCTTTAACACGACGTTTATCTAGAGAGTTGGAGAACCCATTATCGTTGGGACGGATGCAATCGAGCGTCCAGAGACGAGTATTCTCGAGGTTGGACAAAATATCTGATAATGTCTGATTTAATTGCGTGGTGACCGGATAGATTTTGCTAGGGTTCAGACGTGAGTTCTCGGGCTGCGCGCCAGACAACGGCATAACACTCCGGAGTGGACGAGAGGAGACTTGTGCCTGAACGATCGTGTCTTGATCACTCTGGTGTTTCTCTGTAGATAAGCTTGGGCCAGACATGAGCTTGGCAACCAGAGAATCCGACGAGCCACGCAAGAGAGTGACGAAGGAAGGATCAAGGATATCTGCGTCTTTGACCACAAAGCCGGAAATGTCGTATGTGCAAGAACCTGCATAGTGATTGATACCGAACGACCGCCTTTCCTCAGGGGTGGGCGAAACGAATGACGAATGAACAGCAAACTTGGAGGTCAAGTCCTGCAGTAACTCATCGTCACGCTGAGCATCGCCCCGACCGCCTTTAAAAGAGGTCGCGGCCCTGTCAAGTGCGCCTAGAAGACCACCGGGTTTTTTGGAACCACGCTCGCTTATGGATGCTCCACGGAAAAGATCAGCACAGGTGGAGTTGCCCATGGCTACGACGGGTGGCAACGAGATGCCATCAGCGGTAATTCGACCATTGAAGCTCGAGTTGTCATCAAAGATGCTATGAAGAACATGTGATTCCACCAATTCATCAGTGAAGTTGAGGCAGAATTCATTGAAGCCGTTCAGATGAGCGGTGATAAGAGGCGAAGCTGTTTCGATGGCCGGTGTACCGCGAGTCTGGAAACCAGCCTGATCAAGAAGCACAATCTGCGTGGCGGAACATGAGGAAGTCTGCGAAAGGGGTGCGAGTTTGTAATTGGCCGTCTCGACCACGAACGCGAAGAGGATAGCGTAAAGATCCTGCACGAGCTGGTCTCTCTGGGCTGCACTCTGCTTCGCATCTAGCAAGACAGTGACGAGCTCCTTGCGGGCATATGTCGTCTTGTAAGTCAAAGTTTCAGCCAACATCTCTTGGGAGACGCCGAGGAGGTTTGCAGCTTGTTGAAGCACGGGCATGTTGACAACGTAGGCTGAGACGTCCTGGGCGTCTGCCTCTCCGAACTCGACGTTACCGAGCAACAGAATGGCACTCAAGACACTGAAGATGGATGATACGTGCTTGGACTTGAAACCGAGTGTTTTGAAAGCATCTCGTAGGTCATCCATGGCAATGCCATCGTCGCTGAATGGGCCGGCGGGAAGGCGGTAACAGCCGGATGATGCGAGAAGGGCGTAATCGGAAGGACCTTCGAGGGTGAGGAGATCCCTCTCGGTAGGAGTTGCGCCGGCCAAGAGCTGGTAGAATACATGGTAGGAGCGCTCCTCGTGGGAGAGACGAACGAGGCGAGACTTGTCGAGACCAAAGGCAAGGACTTTTGCTGCGCTGATGCGACCACGATCGTTGAAGTGGAGTTCAGTATAGCGTGTGTGCCGTGAGGCGTTAGGGTTCGTGGGAGACTTTGCGTTGCCAAAGGAATCGAGGAGCAGGGAAAAGGCCTTGATCTGCTCGACGATCTTTCCTTCTCGCTTGGAGTGGGCGGAGAGGCGGAGAATTTGATCTACGAGGAGTCGGGTGGTAGCTGTTTTCCCTGAGCCCGAGATACCGCTAGGAGAAGCGGTGTCAAAAATGTGGAGAGGATATGATGAAGTGGGGCATACCGAGCAATGACTGCTTGGGATTCGACTTTTCTTCTCATGAGAAGGTAAATCTTTGCAGCCTGCTCGTATACGTGGGGCTGAGGAGGTCTCCGGGAATCTGCCAGACCAAGTTTGGTGTCCTTGTAGCAACGTTCCTCGTACTCCTTTGCGCTTGCGTCGTTGACGTTTGCGAGGGTCTTGCAGGGGTTTACGACGACGAGGGCGGTCGAGCCGATGCGTGCGTAGGGTAAATCTGCGCGAAAGCGGGCGGTGAGAACGGCGAGGATGGCATCGTCGGTGGGGTGAAGTCGGGCGGGGGAGGAGAGGGCGAGCAAGTCGGTGAGATCACCGGAAGTCGTCGCTTGGGGGACGGCGGCGGCCAAGGGAGAGGCCATGGGAGGGGGAGGAGGAGAAGGAACGTCGGAGGTGGAAAGACTGAGAGATCACGCGGGTAATTCCATGCGCCCTGGGTAAACGGTGACTAACAAAGTGACCATCCCGTCGTCGGTGACTCTGTCGTCCTCGACCTCACCTACAGAAGACGAGCTACCTTTGCGATCAAGGGTGCTCTCCTTGTCATTCTCCTTCATGAGAAT
The DNA here is from genome assembly GCA_038090035.1 of Xerocomus nothofagi. Lineage (NCBI taxonomy): Eukaryota > Fungi > Basidiomycota > Agaricomycetes > Boletales > Boletaceae > Xerocomus > Xerocomus nothofagi. The sequence goes on along the minus strand of JBBPLY010000062.1, from coordinate 46,573 downwards.
GGAACCAACCACCACTCCGAGAGCCACGCCCCAGGGTCTCATTCAGCCTCAGCGGCACCTCTGCTCGCTCTCAACCAGGTTTACCGAGTCATCGCAGATCTTTTTCTTCTAGAATCAACAACGTGTACGTCCCATCAGCCTATCGGTCTGGCGATAGGTCCACCGGACCTCTCCAGTCCATACGAGACAAGGACTCGTCTGACCATGCAATCACACTTCGGGTGCTCGACTTGTCATGCACTCGCCCCCTTTTGGTCTCATCATTTAATTTAATCCCTCCTCCTTCTTCTTCTGTGACGGACGCTTTGTTTGTTCGGCTCTCCCTCTGGTACGTTCCCCAAACGTCCTCTCAGAGACGTTTCAATGACCCACCAAGTTCCGGATCGGTATATACGCCCTTCTTGAAGCGCCGTATTTCCCTCCCATCCCATCCATCATACGGAGCCTCCAAGTCTCTCTTGAAGCTTACCACGCGGACGACACGCCATCCTGTGCCAGATTTGATATTTTTGTCTCTACGGACTTGACCATAAAAGCATCCGTCATCTGTCTTGCCCATTGCCCCTCCCGCTTGCAACCGCAAGCCGATATATGTGGACCGCTACCGTCGATTAGTTTCCAGCTCAAAGAAATGTCCAGCGTCATCAGCTCTTTCCTCGAATTTTCGCGTACGTTCTATCCCACACTCCTCATGCACTCGGTGACGATTCCGCCTTAAAGACATTCGAGCTACCGAGGTCTCAAAATATCAGGAACTCCGTCTACGAATAACCCTCGACGGGAACATACAGGAGTCTCTGGAGAGCACCGTGGATGCGGGCGTTCATACTTGGCGTGAACCATTCTCATTGTAAGACCGTTCTACTCGTTACCGAACTCGACGCTCAGTCACCCCCTAGTGTTGCCAACTCTGTTTCGCTGTGCGAAATACACGTCTTGACCAGGAAGCGAAATTTCTTTTGCTGTACTGGGAGATACAAAGCTATCCGCACGACGCGTCTGCAGAGCATTGGCGAACTGCTTGACACGCGAAGCAGCAATGGAGGCAAGTTTCATTTTAACTATTTATGACCGTCCTGACAATTTACGTCATGCTAGCTATTCGGCTTCCATTGTATGATTCCACGAAAACAGATGCAAACGGCGCCGCAATGGGATGCGTCGTGTTCTTGATCACTGACACGTCCGCCACGAACGACAGTCTAAAAAATTTGTCCACGCATGACATATCCTACGGAGAGGAATTCTGTACACCATCTCCTTACCCCGCCCCGGAAGAGCTGACCTCGGCGGAATCAGAGTCAGAAGCACCGACGTCACCACCTCCGCGTCCGATGGCCCCCTCCCCTCCTTCATCACCGCCCTCGGTTTCCCCCATACATTGTCCGCCTAATGTCCCTCTCCAGCCAACGTCACCGTCCCCTGACATCTTTACCCCGCAGTATCCGCAGACCACCACTCAATTACATCAGTCTTACTTCCCTTATTCGCCCCAAAAATCTGGGGTTGATCGAATCCACGCTGAGATGGCCAATGGGGATGCCGTCGTGCATCCCAAGTACGTCCCTTCCCCGGGTATTCATCCTGACGACACCATGACGGCAATGTCTTCTTTTGTTGATGAAGACAAACCGTCTGGACTCACGCCTCAAGGCTCCGCGGAAATCGGGAATTTCTCCCCGGTGATTTGTGAACCCCCGGAAGATATTTCTTTCGAGGAATCAGAGCCGTGGTTGTCTGTTCCACCACGCACGATCGAACCCACATCTCCCCCCACACCTTCGGAAGGGTTTGAACATGGCACTATCCCACAGATCAGCATTACCCTTGCGAAGTCTTCGCGCGGCAACTCTCCGCTGGCCCCTTCTTCATGTGACTCGGACGTTACCATCAAACGCCCTAGCGTTTATGTAGACACGGGGTCGGCTACTCAAGCCCCCGGCGTGATTCCGGCTCTCTCAGTATCTGCGAACCTGGGTGATGAATTGTCTCCTTCGCGTTTGGCTGTATGGGCAAGTCCACAGTTAACGACGGCCACCAGCTCTGGCCTGTCACCTTTCTCACGGACATCAATGGTGGGGTCGCCGAGCACGACTGCGACTACCCCGGCTCAGTCAGCGATTTCCGAGGATCCCAAAGATGCGTTAACTTCCGCCCCTGGCTCCAAACAAAGGAAAGAGCGCCCGACGATTGACACGAGTTGTGTTGGTCCAAGAGGTCAGATCAGGAAGTATAGAAACGGCTCGGTGCCACCCGTCCATGTACCAGTCAAGCTTCGCAATGCCTCGCTCGACCTCCCCAGGAGCCATGAGTATGAGAAGTTCGAACCAAACCCCTCAATGTATTCCATCGCCCCGTCTATCTCCCCACAGCACTTCCGGAAAAACGGTGACTCGAGATGCCCGTCCTCGCAGGTACCTGCAAGCAGACAAGGACCAGCCACGCGCACTCGTGCTCCAAGCATCCGTAGGGAGCCCCTGGAGTTCGACGAGGGTCAGATTTGCCTCGACACGGCCAACCTAGGTGACCAAGAGGTTGCCACGTTCCTCAAAGAGGTTGACGCAGCTCTGTCGGTGATCGTCAACGGATCCTCAGCCGTAGCTGCTGATAGTTGTGCGTTCTTGGCCGTGCCCGGTATCACGAGTCGTCTAGCTAGTCGACGCCAGAGCCGCAAACCTTCGTCCCAGCAGCTCAGGGCTGATTTATCGGCCACTGTTCGGAGCCACGAGAAGGAGGGCGCAGCGCGGACTGGTTTCAGCCTCGTTGCTACCTCACACTCGTCACCTCACCCCGACGTTATGCGCTCACGAGCCTCACCGGCACTGTCTGGCCATACAGACACCATCCCGCGGTTGGTTTTGTCGCAAGTTGATGTGATGCCTTCGACGCCTGGCAGTCCCTCGCGTAGCACATCAGCCTTTCCGTTCCAACAACGCGTGTCACCACAGCCCTCCCCACGGCAGGAGCTTGTCGAGTGGATCTCTACACGGACGAGAGAGCACCTGCAACTCAGTCGAGCGGGATCTTACCTTGGCGATGTGGACGGGAATGAAAAAGACGGTTAAGGTTGAAATACCTCCTCAGGGTGCCCTTGGCAAGCATGTTTTGCAGGTCGCCTCACCGCGAGCCATCGACTACAACGTCATCCCTTACACCCACCCTCCGTTTTCATGTGCGGCTTCTATAAAGCCGTCTATCCTCCAGACCAAAAAAAAAAGACGTTTCCAATGTACTTATTGTCCTGCGACCCTTGTGGCTCGACGTCACGACAAAACGCCATATAATAATCCAGCCTAGCGCTAACTTGGATATCTATATAAGTATCATACTTGCCGACTATTTGCACCGTGGTAATCATACAGTGTCGACCACGGCGTCGATGTATATATGTAAAACTTAGTAGCACAATCCACTACGAATGCATGCGATCATTTACTACGATTCTGTCATCCGGCTGTCTTCATTTGACGAGTGCGACGATCCTCACTGGGCTGACTTTGCGACTTCAAGTTTCCGCTGGGCGAACTCGAGTGCTCGTGTCCGAAGGAACTGGAAATCCGCAGCCTCCCAAAGCTCAGATGAGCGCCGCCGTTTTGCGCTGATTAAGTACCTCTCCTCTAACAATTGTCGGGAAAATCCACTATCAGCAATGTACCATACCTTTTCGAGCGTGCATGATGAGTCCGGGAACCGTATTGCGCGTGTACCATTCAATCGCTAAGCGAACCACGCGTTCAAGTTTCCCATCGAATCGACTGCGAATCCACGCTTGGCCTGCAGGCCAACGCATTGTAAAGTCGGCCGTTCCGTCTGAATCATGGAGCCAACCTTTGGTCCGTTTCATCTCGCTCTTCTCCCATTGATCACGCATACGGCGCGTTCCGTGACTGACCGGGGAATCGAAGAACCTCGACGAGCGTGCGTTCGAACTTCACCCGTACGACATCG
>JBBPLY010000062.1:0-31799 GCA_038090035.1 Xerocomus nothofagi | reverse complement strand
CAACTTTCGTCACCACCTGACCCTTCCGACGAACATCGAAATCTGCTGTCGCTCACACTCGAAACTAAACTTCAAACCTGTCCTGGCCCCCCGCTTAGAATGACGTTCAAGTCGGTGATCTAGCCGTTGCGTTGGCGCGAGCGGTATCGACGGTCGCACTGCGAGGCCATATCCCACACAATCTGAATACATCTTTGTCAATGCCCCGGGTTCGCGTAATGATACAGTCAGTGTGTCGAGGTGTCAAACCGTAACATGAGTGAACAGACCTAATGGCTATAGTAAATCGCATCAGGTCATTAAAGTCAAAATGCAAGCTTTGTCCAAAGTGGTAAGTTCGCCTCGGGTCCTTCCACCACGAACCGGTGATCATGATCGCGACAGTAGACGGTACTCTCTGAGGCGACGCCGTTCATGATCTTTGTGCGAGTGGAAATTAACGTGAGTACGTCGAAAATTTGGCGCCGCTTTCGAGTGACGCATCCTCGCTAGTGGCATGAGTCCGAAGCATGAGCGTAATTTCGCCGATCTCAATCTTGTCCTCGAGCATCTCTGCGAGCTGTTGTCCATCGTACAATGGCAACGCACAGTCTGCGAGAGCAAATATCAAAAGTGTCAGTAGGAGAATGAAGTAGAGCTCCGAGAGTTCTGTCACGGTGCTGGCATGTAGGACACTCACGGTCGCCGGTACGAACTTGGTCAATGGTCGCTGGCTTCGTTCGACGAATGCATTTATACGATAGCAAATACCGTCTTTCGACCTCGACCTCGAATACTTCATCGTCGACAAAGGATGGCCTAGAAGCAAGCTCATCGATGAATGCCACGTCGAGCCAATGAAGCGCCCAGAGAGTGGAAGATCTCGGCACACTGGAACTTCGGCTCACCGAGGGAACCGCTCATCATCACTCCATGGCCAATGGATGTTTGAGACGCTCATCTCGTCTGGGCTCCGGTCGCGCACCTTGACGGTCGACGAGACAAAGTCATGATTCTGGACGCGCACGCGGAGCCGCATCTTTGGACGGATCAGTCTCATCCACTTCTTTGTTGGTAGTTCGTATGCGGTGAAATCTGTGGTGGAAGTGTCGATGCGGGGTCGTGTTGTGACGCTCCACGCCGCTCACGTACCTGTGAGCGAAAGACCAGTGGAGACGGACATCGTGTTTTATTACGATGGACGGCGGAGGAAAGAGACACTGACGAGAAAAACTCGTAAGGCGGGCGACGGGAATGAAGAGCGTCACTTCATATATGTGCTCGGTTCCGGCTTTACTCCGGCTCGGTGATCGGCAAGAAAAGGTAGGCGGTGCGTACGCTCCGACACGGCCACTTGGGGTGCTTGTTCTTACAGATAAGAGACGGAACCGATGGATATCTAGCGCACCCATTATTCCACCGAAGACAAGGCTGCTCGGGGCTCTACCATCGCGCGAGGAGCGGTGGATAACTCTCGTTGTAGTCGGGCTTCGCTCGTCACAGTACAACACACACCGCATCCCTGTTGTTCCCCGGTTTTACCCATCGTGTCGAAAAACTCCGCGTCCAGTCACAGTGATCGTCTATTTACCGTGGACATTTAGTATGGGGCACTAGAATCATCTCCCAACATGCAACATCGACATCGTTCTTGGTGAGCACCACAACCTGGTTCCACCAATCTTCTGCGGCGGGTTGATCGAGGCTTTCATTGGGAATAGTTGAACAGGAGCTACAGCACAGCCTGATGGGGTCACCGAATGCCTTGGTTCAACACACGGCTATGATAACTGCAGGAAGTTCACATTTTATAACAGTGTCCCGAGTCGACAATGGCCTGGAGCTCGTACAGCACTCTCTATCGTGCTCTAGCTTAATATCCTCACAGTCTCAACTTGGTATGAACGTGATCTCTCCCATCTGGATCTCACCGTCGAGTTTCTTTGCCGAGTGCCGCCCATCATACAATGGCAACGTGCAAACTACAATTGAGATTGAGTGCCAGATCCAAAGATCTCTGCTGTGTGGATACTCACGCTGGTCACGATCACTGGTAAGATATTTCTGGATGGGCACAGATTCCGTTCGCATGATACACTTGTATCCCAACAAAAAACGCCTCTTGACAAGGATATCGAATTCATCGTCATCGGCAAACCGTGGCCTGGTTGTCAATTCGTTCATCAGTACCCCGTCGATTTCGCGGATCAGGTCCAAAAACGCTGGCAGTCTCGGACAGCTCACCTTGGGCATTGTTGATCGGCACCGTTCCAGGGCCAACGGGTGCATGATCTGTTCCTCTCGGTGTCTGGTCCTTGGTTGTTCACTTTGACGACTGACGAGATGAAACTGCTTCTGCTTCTGCTTCCGCGCACTTGGAGCCGTATCTTTGGACAGACCAGCCCCATCCATTTCTCCGGCGGAAGATCATAACCGGTGAAATCTGCAAGGTCTAGGTCAGTCAATCAGTGACCGTCTGAAAGAAAGCGGCGATGCTGTCTGTCGCACGCGTCACTAGTACCTGTGAGCGAAAGGCCAGCTGAGGCGGACATGTTATAGGTGGGATGGGATGGGGAGACAGATTAGGAACCACGACACGGGTCTGTCAACGATGATGACAGACTAACAAGGCGGGATGCCAGTGTAATTCTGAGGGCTGCTTCATAAACGGTTTTTGCTACTCGGTTCCGGCTTTACTACTACGACCAGGCGAGCTCCTCGCAGTGACTCCACCGGCTGTTTGAGGTATCCGATTCAGAAAGAATCCCCGGAGCGCACTCAGCACCGACTTGTACTGGAGATCACAGGAACCGAGGAATACTATACAGCACATACATAGTTTTACCGAGACATTGCTATTCGGTGCTGTAGAACGTAGAAAGTTCCGTATAACATAGGAAGGGTATATACATACATAGCATATCAAAACCTAATGTGGAAGGTACGTCGACTGATCATGAATACTGTCCCTGCAACTCTATGGGAGACACTGTTGGGAACGTGACGCATGCATCCGAGTCTCGTTGCGAACTCTCGTAGTCCTCCCACACGCCAAGTTTCGTCAACATGTCCTGCTCGGGAGAAGGTGGTCCATCTTCCTTGCTATTGCTCTCCGATTTTATCCACAGTGTCGTCAAACTTGACACGTCCAGATAAAGCGACCGCCTGAAGAGCTCCCCGTTCCTCGTGAATGTCACTTTGCTACAGTCAATGCAGCGATCGCTGATGAGGTATCGCAGTCGTCTCCGTGCTGCCTCGACTTCGGTCCCTGCCTCGGGCAAATATGTAACATCGACATCATTATTGGCAAGCATCCCGCCTACCGCGCCTTTCCACCAATTCTCCGCAGAGGATTGATCCTGAGCTCCGACAACCACAATGATGAGTGGTGATAGGTCACCACCATAGGTGAAGTTAAAATGTTCCCATTGGAATTTGACGGTTCTAGAATCTGTCTCTTCCATTTTTGCGCAGAAGATAAGGAGATCTGCGCCGCGTTTGATGACTGTGACCTTCTTGGTCTCGTCCGTGCCTTCGGAAGATGCCTGGTTCCGTGGGACCTGGTAGACGCGATATGGACGCTCAGGCGTACATTTAATACCGTCTTCGAATGGGAGTTTGCTCTGTGATTTGTCGTTCGATATCGATATGGGGTTGCGGAAGCTGAGTGGATTGAAAGAAAAGGAGAATGCGACGGGATTTTGGAAGGAGATGGAGCGTTTCCTCGTTGACCGACTGCCAGGGCAGTTTCTGAACATTTCGCACATGATGATGGTGGCAGGACGCGGGCCGTAATCGACCCTAGGACTCAGCATGGCGCGAATATCTGAATACGCGGATTCGATCCAGCTGCGTTCAGGTGGTCTCCAACGCTGAGTACGACACGTGCTGCTGATCATTTTGATCACGGCTACCTTGGATCTTTCCCGTCGTTCCTTCAGGAAGGCGTTCTCAATCGAAGACTCGAGTGTCGTCACGCAAGCGTAACCATCGAAATACATTTTCAGCGAGGAGAACTGGGGTTCGTTCCTGGACCACCACGTCTCCATGCTACCCTCTTGATTTTCAAGTCCAGTGATCACGATAGCGATGGGGACTTTCTTTCTGCAGATCGCGGTATAAAAGATGTGGTAATTCATGAGCAATGCAGATCGGACGCGCGTTCCACGCACACAGTATACGAGCAAGTCGACGCCGTTGTTCTTGGCGAGTTCGTGGAGGAGTTGTTTGAGATATGCCTCTGCTTTCTCGGCGGGGACGGAGCCTTGAGTACCTTCGTCTAACCCGGCCGTGTCCCATAGAGCGAATTGCTGATCGCCTAGGTCCAGTATGTATCGTTTATACTCCAGCGTACAGCCAAGAGCACCGCTGGAGGTTTCGGAGACTTTTTTCCCTGCGATCAGATTGATCAAGGAGCTTTTGCCCACCCCGCTCTCTCCAAAGATGACGACATTTTTGGTATCCTGCTCTGTTCGGTCGATAACTGCACTTTTCGCAGATAACAAAACTCACTCGAGATGACTCCAAACTGGAACGGTCGTCTTCGTGGATAGTGTGCTCAAGCTGGAAGATGGCATTGATACGCGACGAATAATCAGCGAAGAGACCATACCTTTTGGGGCTTTATCATGACGTGGTTGGACTTGTGGGTAATACGTTCAAAAATCACGATAGCGTTCTGCCGTTGTGTTCTGGAAGCTTGCTTGGTGACAGTATGGCCACTCGACGATGTTTGGGTACCTGACACTACGCCACCCTGGAGCCAAGGCAGTCTAATACTCTCTCTAGTCTCCGCGGAAATGCTGGGAAAGGCCTCAAGGTCAGAACGTGTTGAGTTTCGGGATCCCGTTTGACTCTCACCGAGAGTTCAATCAGCGCCCCCGCATCGGCTCCTCACGAATCAGAGTCGTCAAGTTACGGCACGTTTTCCAATCGCAGTTGAAATGCCCTTTCGTCACGAGTGCATGCGGCTGCCGCATGGTCAGGGTTTCAGGCTGGCGTTCGAATTGGCGAGCAGCTCAAAGTTTGATGTCACTGACTCGCCCGTTCAGCATGTTCTCCAATCGACACGCTCACGATCGATCAGTGAGCTGTTTTTTTTTTGCGACGTAAATCGACGCCGTCGTTTTACACTTTTCTGAACGCTCGTCCGAGGGTCGCAGTGAGCGTAGGTGGTGATAGTATATGTTATGGCGGCTGTCAGCTCCTCTGGCACTTCACATGACATGCAGCAAATATATGATGACAAGTCTTCCGAATTTGAATTTGAACCCCGTAATCATATCTCTCCCCATTTTTGTGAAGTTTAGCGACGATTGCTGGTGAGACGGGTATGTGTGAATAAACCGCCCACCGCAGCGGTGGTTGCACGATGGAAGTCGGCCCATACGATCATTCTCCCCGATAACTAAGAACTCAACTTCCATATGCCTGAATGTGCCGCACGCGGCAATCGAGAAAGCGAACACACTCGGTGACTTGTCAACCTATAACTCCGTCGTAAGGGTGGCATTGCCTCATCCTGTGTCGGAACGAGGTGGCCTTGCGTTCGTTATATCACAGGGTGCAAGTTATCCTTGGCCTATTTTGTCCTTGTTTCTTCGTGTCTTGTCTGTTTGATGTCAGGGTTGTCGATATCGATAATCCCTCGAAGATGCATAAGGGTGTCCTGGGGTCGGATTTTTGGGTTTAATCATAGCAAGGTTCATGAAAACACGAATGGCAGCCCACCAGTGATCTTGACGGTCTGAGCAGCTCGGAAATCAAGTTTCCAACATACATAAGAATGGCCCGTTATTCGCGTCGTGGGAGATTACTTCGCAACCACATTAACCCCATACATTCATACACTCGCTATATCCACACCTATCAATGATAATCAGGCGGCCGTATCAGGCGGCCGAACGTGTAGAATAACTCGCGGTAGCTTTTTCCTCTCTGTTCCACTTGATGGGACCTTATCCCGTGGGTCCATCTCATCATGGCCTGATTCCGGTTTCGGTACCCCGGCAGAAGAAGTTCGCAATGTGCTGGTCGCGCCGGCGCTAGTGCGCGCTGCAGACTGCTTTCCCGACGCAGACACGCTTCGACCAGCATTCTTGCCGGTGCGGGCTGAACCTGGTAGCGTATCACCAGCTCGAGCGTCGTCCAACTTGAACACGGCCTTCTTTCGCTCACGAAGCGTCCTAGAAGTCGGCGGGGCCCATGTATCCGTGCCAGTATCCATACTCGCACTTCGAGTGGACGGCGCCTTGACGCTGGTGTCCCCCTCACTGCCGCTGAGCACCGAGAGGAGACCAACAGTGCGAGCGAGCCATTCCGCCATGCTCGCGCGCGTGGATTTGTGGGGTTTGGTAGCCTTTTCGAGCTGCGAAAAAAGTATTGAGCTGATGTTATCTGGAAAAACAAGACAGGAACGAGACGTTGCACCTTGACAAGATTGTCCTCGCCCCACCACGCGTTATCGACCCAGTCATCTGAGTCGGATATCGTTTGTTGGCGGGGAACATCCACAAGTCCACAGAGATGTGCCATGGACCCGCTCATCAGTGCACGGTCGCTGTATCCTCCTTCGAGTACGCTCACAACCCGGCCATGTGCATACACATCGGCAAGCCTGCATGTCTCGCGAGTAAATCGGTGATAGAAGCCGACGGGTACTTTCCGATAGTGTCGAGACATCGATGTGTATTCGTGCTCGCCAGCGTCGAACCCGCAACTAAATGACCCAATAGAATTGGTAAGCGGATCGATGCATCATTCAGAATGATGGCGTACCTGATGAGTATGATAACATCATCGCCAGGGCCACCGGTATCCTCTAAGAACTCCCGTGAACGATGTAAGAGGGTGAGATATCGCGGGTATAGAATGTCCCAGAATTGGACTTCTGAGTCGTATCTCTGAAGGTGTATGTTTTCAATGTATTGTCCGTGAGGGCCGTGGATCGAGGTGGAAGCTGCTTGTACCATCTCTGGTTTACCTTCCTATGATCCAATCAATCGAGAATCATACATCAGTGCGGTTGCGAACCTCGCAGGGAAAAGATAGGATATCGTGTAAGGAGCCATAAAATATCCGAGGTCCTGATTTCGTAGGTGCATCGGTCTCGGGCAACTCGGACTCCAGAGTCCGTCGATAGGTCTCCTCATTTATCTGCCATACGATCGATTGGGTCCCATTTCCTACAAGTGGCCGTTACTCTGGCGAACATGCCAACATTGAGACTGAGGAAAGTATACCATGATGCAAATCTATGTCAAGAATGACGATTCTCTGTATGCCGTGGTTTATGTGCGCTGAGGGTGTGCAAGTGAGGGAATGAACGACCGGATTTTTGTGTGACATACCGTGCGCAGCGGCAACAGCAACGTTATTAATGAAACAAAACCCGGACGGTGTGTTCTCCCCGCAGTGATGTCCCGGCGGTCTGATTGCTACAAACGCTCGTTCGCAAGGGTCGTCTGGTCCGCTTGTAACCGGTTGCGGACCGCGCGTGGCCGTTACACTTGCATCGACTGCTTCGCACACAGCTCCGACAGCGCCTTGAATCGCGTCAATGGAACCAGGGCAGACTGCGCGTGTGACCATCAAGGTCGCCATGCACGTGTAAGATTCGAGTCGCGTAAGATAGAAATCCGAAAATCGCCCAAAAATACTGACGGTATAAATCGAGAGGTGGGATCCCCTCTGGAATCTCTGTCCCATTCTTCGCGATGTTATTTTGGCTATCACGCGCCCATGTGATGAGGTTTTCAAGGTAGACGTCTCGGATGATGTCGCCGTGTACGTATTTGACGGCTGCGTGGTCGAGGAGAGAGATGGACGCGGACGTTCTCCGGATCACGATCGAGGCGGTGCGGAGGAAAGAACTTGGTCTCGGATTCGGACTTGAACTCGAACTCGAAGGGACTGGGTCCGTAGTAGATGCAATCGCCATGCGCGCGAGCGCCGCGGCGAGATCACCTTCATCCGTACCTACCGCCGCAGGTGCGAGTTCGGGTTTGGGGGCATTTATTGCAAGCTCCGCGTCCTCGATGCGGGAAATTGCGGCTGCAAGCCCCACCTTGACTGCACGAAGGCGCTCAGGACGCTCGAAGATGCCCGAGAGGTCGCTTGAACGTATAAAGCGGTGTTTGAGACATTCGTCTTGGATGAATATCGCGGTACGTTTGTTGTGTGCATTGGGCGGTGGACTGGAGCCAGTAGGAATCGTCTTGGAATTATTCGAGTCTGATGCAACCGCTGAGAGTCCACGAGGCATGGGGATATCCGATTATCGTACTTTTTCTCAAGGTCGATGTTCTGAGACACTGCGTCGTGACTGCGAAAGGTCGGTTGGGCAGGATTTTCGGTGGCGCATTTACATAATGAAATGCCATCTCTCATCAACCCCTCCACCAGCTATTTACCAGTCACCTTCAAGCAACCTCGACATGATCAAAGAAGCAGGATGATCGTTGGGCAGCCTCAAAGGAGCCCTTCCAAGAAGGCTACCCCCTATACCGCTACTGCAGACTTCCATTGAATGCTGGATGAGCCTGGATCAGGGATAGTGCCACTGCATCATTGCCAGGCAAAGGTTGGTGTACGCCTGGAGTCGGCTATTGCATTGTCGGCGGTGCACTTCGTTCCTATTCAAGAAGGGCTACCCGTGAGACATTGATGATGGTCTTGCGAGAGCACTCAGTACAAGCGGTTACTTCAAGGTTTCAGTTATGGCGAAGGCCTTGCGTGTAAGGCTTCAGGAGCTTCTCATCCCCAAGTCAGTTTCTTCGACCTCCCATAAGGTCACGTTTGCTGCAACGACGCGAATAGGAGATCTCCTACAGTTTCCACGGAAATAATTTGCACATGCCTCAAGTTTTATGCGTGTTGGTCACAAATGCCTTTTTGACGCTCGCCAATAGTTCGATGTTCTCTCAGCGTATCAGATTCACCTTGTGGAGCATCCCCAGTCGCGGTAACATGCTGTTCAGGTACACGCGACTACCGCAAGGTCAGGGACCGGGACCCTAGCTTCGAATTGGTGAGTAGCATCGCTTCTTGAAGCTTAAAGACGTCACTGATGTCAAAAGGTTGACTCACCTATCCGGCGTGTTTCCCACAACTCTTATCGATTGAGTGCTATTTTCATGGCGGTGTTCTGCGAGGTGTTTGATGGCATCCCTTTTTTACTTTTCTGGACGTTTTGCGGCCTCGAAGAAGTGGGTGGGTATATTTGTAGCCGCCATGGGCGGCTTTCTGTTCATGACACTATCATTTCCCTCATCGGCCGTCCACCCATCCATCATGCCGGAGTTACTGCCAATGACGCTTCTATAAATGTGATGGAATCGGGTTTTCGCATCCCCATCAGACCTACGCCCCTCCCTCGCCAGTCTGACGCTCTACCAACTTGACGAATGCGATGGTAAGTCAAACAGCCGCATCATGCAACCATTCTATCTAATTCGACACGGATCGTCCAATCAGACGCGTCGGGCACATTACTCATTGGATAGCCCTCCACCTTATGAAGCTCGTCCACGTAACTCTCCCAATGTGCTCATTGTTGGTGAGACAGGTGTGGGGAAAAGCTCTGTCGTGAACCTTATTGCCGGGGAACAACTCGCCGCTTTCCATAATGGCGCGCAGGGCTGCACGATGGAGGCCTGCTCATACGATGTCATTCTACCAGACAACCAAGGAATCAGCCACCATATCCGTCTATTCGACACAGTCGGGCTCAATGAGGCGCAGTTTGGAAAGACCGATTACCTCACGGCGGTCGAGAAAGCGAACACGCTCATCTGCCAACTCCAACGTACGGGTGGCATTCGTCTCATCCTCTTTTGTATCCGTGGTGGCAGAATCACAACGGTGATGCAAAACAATTACCGGCTGTTTTGCGATATCCTGTGTCAGAACGAAGTGCCGGTCGCGTTCGTCATCACGGGGCTAGAAAACGAGCCGTCGATGGAGGGTTGGTGGGAGAATAACGTGTCGTTGTTTGAAGCATATCGTCTTTCGTGCGTTTCGCACGCATGCATCACTGCAACCTGCGGACTCGATAATTGTTACGCGGAGAGATACCAACAATCTCAGGCGACGGTACGGGCGATGCTGCTGGCTCATGTGACTGGGGGTGGTACCTCGTGGCAGCCCGAACGGACGGGGTGGTTCGTCAATCTTGCAGGCAGATTGTTGAAGTGGTTAAGCCAGGTCAGGAACCGGAGTCGACATGCAGTAACGGTGGAGGAGCTGAGCCGGCACCTTCAAGATAAATGCAAATTCTCTCGATCGGAAGCGGTGTTTTTGGCGGGTAAGATATGGGCCAGGCGGCTGGAGAGGGGAGGGGCCGAATTCGTGAAATCGGATAGCACTTCTTCGATCGACTCGTTGTAAAAGCGCACCGTGCATCCTTGTATTATTTTTATGTTCCTACTTCTTTTATGAGCATTGACCAAGATTACTGTACACATATGGCATTAATGTATGTATTACCGTGGGTCTCAGGCAGACGAGGATCTTCGTCTTGTGCTAGTATGAATCTCTGTGCGGACATTAAGTCGTTCATGAATGTGCCATCGACCTACATGTGCAGTACACCACGCCTATTCATCGCCCGGTATAGTTCACAGGGGGAGGTTTGCCTCGTGCCGAATGATGATGACGGTACCCACAACCCACTTATTTCCAGTGGGATCCCTCCTGGGTCTCTCACCCAAAACCTCAGCCCCAATGACTCTATATGACACTGCCAGAGAAAAAATGCGCACGTATACACCACTGAAGTCTGCAACTTTGTCAAGGACTCGGACTAGACCAAGTTCTGTAAGCAGTACATTTCTCCGTGCCGTGCTTCGAGTTAATCCCATCCCGCTTGAAAGGCATCCATGCCTCACGACCTGCCGCCCGCATATAACTCACAACCTTATAATGTCATCATTTTTGGAGAGTCTGGCTCGGGTAAAAGTTCGGTGGTCAACCTGATTGCACAGAGCAAGCTTGCCAAAACGTCACCCGATGCAGGTGCTTGCACGTTCGCCACCAATTCTTATCCCGTCGTTCTCCAAAACAATCGGTTGTGCTGTATATGGGATACGATCGGCCTGAACGAGCCGGAGATATCGCAGACGGATTACCTTCGTGCCATCAAGCAGGCGTATAAGCTGGTCAAGGAGCTCGAAGGTCGTGGAGGCATTCACCTCCTTCTGCTATGCATGCGTGGCAGGATTACAAAATCTGTGGAGCAGAATTACAGGCTGTTCGTCAAAGTACTTTGCGAAAAGGAAGTACCTCTCGCTGTCGTCGTTACCAATTTGGAGAACGAGCGGTGCATGGAGGAATGGTGGACCAATAACAAGGAGGTATTTGAGAAATCTGGCATATCCGCGGACGGGCACGCATGCATCACTGCTAACCCTGGTGTCGAGAACATCTTCCTCGGAAAGTACGAAGAGTCGGGAGAGAGGATGCGTAAACTTCTACTGGATATGACGCTGTCCACTGGTGAAGGGTGGAGAAAGGATAAGCAGACGTGGCTCACTGACTTGTTGAAGAAGATGGTCAAGATGCTCTCTCCGCCACGACACGGTCGCTCCAATCATCCGACCCACGAGGAACTAATGAAGAAATTAGTCAAGGAGTGCAGATTCCCAAGGAAAGAGGCAGCCGACATTGCGACCTCCATTATCAACGAGGCAATTTGAGACGAGACCACTAGTGGCGATGGAGGTCCGCTATTCAACATTCCCGCATGTCTGGTGCGGGTTTCTGCCGATACAACTGAGCGATCGTGCTACCATAGAGCTACCATCTTCAAGGTTCGGTACTGCAGTATTGAAAGGACTCACTAGCACACTGGTACCTCAAAACACCGTTCGCTGCAAGTATGTACTTCCGCCATGTCTCTAAAGATATTACGCTGCAGCTGCGGGCCTGCGGCACTAATACTATACCTGTGTGGGAAGTATTCGCGTGCAGGGCGGGGGAGTTGAGGTAGCTCCTTGAATTCATCCCACATTTGGTGACTGTGTACTTACCCCAGGTACAAGGTATCAGTACTTCGGTCGAAATCAACATGCACGCTCGTTTCGGTTTTGCACTTCTGGTGCAGATGCGGCGCTGATGCGCTGTCAATCGCATACTATACCACATGATCATATGATCCATCATGGCATAGTTATGACCCTCTTTGACCAAAACACAGCTCGATCGACGTGGACCTTGGGTCTATCGAATGCTCAGCAACGTCGCACTTTCGACTCGAGGCGAGGTCATCGTTCCAACGCGGTTGGTCCGAAAGTTAATGTTCAACTTACAGGCGAATGAGCTTCTCGGCAACATGGTACTAATGACCGGACCGGTGTTGGCTGATCAATCTGTTTCAGGTGTCACTTTTTGTTGCAAATTTGATACCGTTTCTGTCACTCCCGGATCGAACCAGGGCCAAGCTAATTAGGACGAAGACGACCTATATAATGATCAAGTAAAACGGTATGTTCCCTTCGGCTTGGTTCCCATTTCCCCTGTCATGTTTTCCTCACGTTCGCTCGCAGTTCCCTTCTGTATCGTATTACTACTACTAGTTCATCTGTACAAGAAGAAGAACACTGAACGTCAACGTCTTCCTCCTGGACCCCCGCCAACTCCGATATTGGGAAACGTCCGCGGAATTGATACTCGCCATCCCTGGAAGACGTATGCAAAATGGGGTGAACAATATGGTTCGTCCCTCCTGGTATGCACGTCGGCCCTGACCGATGTATCATACACCTCCAGGTGACATTATATATACTCGATTGCTAACTCAGGACATCATCGTCGTCAACTCAGAAAAGATTGCACGAGACCTCTTCGACCGACGATCACAGAACTATTCCAGTCGTCCAGCAGGTCTCATTCCCATGAACGAACTGTGAGATAACACCCCCATTCCATCATCTGGTGCACTTAGTAATCTCGGGAACAGCTTTGGAACAGAGTTCTCTTCTATATTTTTGCCATATGGTGACCGCTGGCGTCTTCACCGCCGGGTTTTCCACCAAGCATTCCACCTCAATGCAGCTCCTTCATTTCGCCCCATCCAACGGCGAAAAGCGCACGAGATGATCATGCGTGTAGCAATGAAACCCCAAGATTTTCCGGCGCACTTACAAGTGTAAGGCAATTCTATGTGGGCGCAATTTTACTTTGACGGTTCATTCCTACCAGCCTGAGTACTTCAACGATCATGTCGCTTGTGTACGATTACGACGCTTCAGACATGGACGACCCAATTGTGGCTCATGTAGAGCGCGCGACAAACATTGCAGTCAAGGAAATGCGACCGGAGCTGACAGCTCTAGTAGCTGCATTTCCACTCCGTAAGTGTGCTATATATGCGTCGTCAAGTGGATTTTTAACCGACTACTGTATTTCCAACCGGCGTGATATTTTCATGCCACCAGTGAAGTACCTCCCCGATTGGTCTCCAGGGGCAGGTTTCAAACGCAGCGCTCTGATTTCGCGAAAGTCTATCAGCGAATGGGTTGATGCACCTTTTGAACATGTAAAGAAGAGTATGGTTAGTGGTCGATCATCTGTCTCGGGTCGTGATCGTCAGACTCAATGTGTGCATTGTACTAGGGGGCAGGCACCGGCGTTCCGTGTATGGTTTCGGATGCCCTACTGAGGATACAGGACAGGGCAAACACAGACGAAGAAGTAGCTTATCTCGAGAAAGCAGTGAAAGAAGCCTGTGCGAGTGCCTATGCCGGTAAGCGAACACCTTGTCAACACCTGACTAGTACACTCAGTGCCGTGTTTGACACCATGTATGATTAGCTGCGGCGGAAACGGTACGAAGATGACTTTGCAGAGTGCTAAACATCTTCCATTGATCACATTGCCTCCAACAGACGTCTTCCACCCTCATGACCTTCGTGTTAGCAATGGTTTTGTACCCTGACGTGCAAGCGAGGGCTCAGGCTGAGATCGATTCTATCATTGGCGAAGGACTGAAAAGGGTCCCTCATTGGGAAGATCGGCCCTTTCTTCCCTATGTCGAGGCCATAGTCAAAGAGACATTGCGATGGCACCCAGCTGTGCCTCTGGGTAAGTACACTGTTTCGCACTCATGGGACGCAGGATTTTGATCGTTCCAAGGTATTCCGCACGCAACTGTGGACGAAGACATTTACGAAGGATACTATATCCCCAAAGGTTCGTCGTATCTCTTCGGGACCTGGACCAAAAGGCAATGATCTGTCTTTTCCGTGTTTAGGTGCGACGGTATTGGTGAATGCCTGGTAGGTCCCCAATGCACAACTCAGCCTGTATAGCCCTATTAGATGGGCTGACCTTACTCGCAGGTCAATGTCCCAAGACCCAGTCAAGTTTCCCGAACCAGAAAAGTTCAAACCCGAGCGCTTTCTACAAGAGAACAGCCGCTCTGTCGACGAACTCTCGTTTGCATTCGGATTCGGTCGACGCGTCTGGTATGTAATGGTCCCTAGCTTGAAGGCGACGCTGATCATATCAATTGCATCAACTTAGCGTCGGAAGGCACGTCGCGGACGCATCCCTCTGGATCTCGATCGTCTCCTTACTTGCCGTTTTCCGGCTCGAAGCGCCACCCTGGTGGGACCCGGGCCCG
Source organism: Xerocomus nothofagi (assembly GCA_038090035.1). NCBI lineage: Eukaryota > Fungi > Basidiomycota > Agaricomycetes > Boletales > Boletaceae > Xerocomus > Xerocomus nothofagi. The sequence goes on along the minus strand of JBBPLY010000062.1, from coordinate 17,200 downwards.
GACGGCATCAACGTGAAATGGACCGAAGGCATTACAACGTGCGTGTTATTCTCCGGGGCCCCCCGTTTGGCACTGGTCCTGACAATATCCGTCTTCTCCCCACTTCTTTTTTTCCGTCTTCCCAGGCGTCCTGATGATGTTCCGTGTGTGATCACGATACGACACGACAACCTAGACACCGAACGGCTTACCCACTTGATTGGGCTGGCTGAGTCGTAATATAGGTTTCATGTTGTCAGTTCCGTGTTACGCCTTTGTGGCGAGCGATTGTACGCTAGAGCCCTGACGTAAATCACGGATGCACATGCCCGGCCCCAAATATTTTCGTACCATGTCAGCTCAGATAAATTCAGTTCAATCGTCGCGATCGAAAATAATATACATGCTGAATCGATCATGAAACTATAAAGAGTGAGCTACCGAGACCCCAGCATGGACTTTTTCTAATGAACCTTTGCAATACCCCAAAATATAGGAACGTAAAACCTACATGCCTAGCGATCCTGAAGGTCGTTCAGGAGACGAAGGATGTTGATGACTAGGAACGGAGGATGAGAGTTTTGGTCGACGTCCGAAGCGTTGGGATAAACTTACAAAGGTTCACAAAACTACAAAATAGGGGCAATTAGTCAGCTGCCATACAAAGGATGGAACGAGACGTACTCGAGGTAAAGGCTGATAGCACCCAAAATAAATTCATCAGGGGACAGGCGCTTGGTGATGATGAACGTGTCATAGACGATGTAGCCGCTAAAGATCAAGCAGGCTCCGACTGAGTAAATGATGTCCATCGTTCGTCCGAAGGGAATGAACACATTGACGAGCCCAGCCATTACTGCGGAATTAATGTAAGATCTAAGCGTGGGAGGTTAATAATAGTATTGACGACGTACCCAAAGCGATGAGGGCGCCGAACAGCCAAGGTCCAAGTCCAGAGAAATCGTACTGTAAGGGATCGTTGGATATGATTTTACGAATTAAAATAGAATCACCGACCTTTGATTGAAGTGTGAACAGTGTCAAGCCGAGGAAGACTCCCAAGGTGATCAGGCTGCGGGGATTTAATAAACATAAATCTGACACGCGGGAATTGATGCAAAGACGTACAGAGCTTGCAGTACGATGACGTTGTCAATGAAAGCGGTGAGTACTCCTAAAGTGAATGCTTCCATTACGGTGAATGTGGACAGCAACACGAAGTTGAGAGGGTGGCTATGACGCTTCCAGAAGAGAAGACCTAGGTTGATGAGGGTACCGAAGAGAGGGATGTAAAGAGACCACGTGCTGGACAGGAATGGGTGAGACAGCAAGGAGATGGCACGAAGTTGCTGAACGTACTGCTGGGTGACCCATACAATCGTCGAAGGAGACTGGGAAATACCGCCAGCGACCAAGCAGGTAGCGAGCTAATCACGAGTTTAAAGACTGCCACGGGAGGAGCATGAGGGTAAACCTACGATCTGACAGACTGCGTAATGCGTAAATTGAGAGACGTCGAAAGGATTAACGATGAATGTACGCACATAGGATGGTGTATACTTTGCGGACGAAAGCAGCCTGAACTTCACTGGAGCTTTCAGACACGGTAACACCGTACTGTGATCACATAGACGTGAGTATGCTGGCGATGTTTCGAGACACTGCCATACCTTGAAGTCGTCCGGAACATCACCCGGTTCTGGTTGATCATGGAACCCACCCGCCGGGGATCGGACGCGACCGAGCAAAGGCTCAGCAGCATCGAATCCTGGGTCGATCAGGGGCTTGCTGGATGACCCAGTAGCCTGGTAAGCCGGAGGAGGGAGCGGATGTTGGCTTGAGCTCATTTGTGCGACGTGATTAAGCGACGATGGAGGACGACGCTGGCTTATATATCCCCTTGCGCAGGATCCGCTGAATCAGCAAAAGGCGGCTGTGCATGCTCTCCATTCGGGTGACTCGGTGCCACCGCTACGCGTGCTACTAGTACAAAACCGAACTCAGGATGATCGTCCATGGCTGTTCGAGTTGGCCGTCGTGTGGGCATCGGAAGCAGAGTTCAAGCCACCTTCAGATCCCCCCTCAGGCTGGCTGTAATCCGGACTTTGCATGAACCGCCTGTCCGCCGCTCTCTCCCTCTTCATCCCCCTCCACCCAGCTCGCTGTGACCCGTCCGACCCTTTGGTGCCATACTGCTCCATGTCTCCGTGTATGCGTTCTTTATTGGCTGTCCGTTGATTACGATCCAGGTGGTGGAACATATGGCTATCGTTGCTGAGATCGTCTACACCTTGACGGACCGCGAGGTCTGGGCGAGGCGAGGCGTGGGCCGTGTGCATCATTGCGATCGCAGCAAGAAGGGCAAGTGCACGCATGGCGATGATAGAGAGACGTAGATCGATAATAGTCTCTCGAGGCGGAGAAAAGACAACGTAGTGGGATGCTAGAGTAACGTTTTCCGTCTCGCTGGTTTATATGTCTCTGGCGGCTGACACTGACGCGTCAAGGAATTTCTGAGGCTGACAGTGTCTGTACATCCAACGGTACGATTTCGTCACCGGTGATTTCGGTTCTCGCTGACTGCAATGACCCAAGTTATGGCCTGCCATAAACCTACCGTGGCGCCAGCTCATTTATCCAACCAACTCCGTTCATTGACCAACGGACCAGAACATTCTCGATGACACCGAGTACAGCGTTGAACGTGACTTGCCGCGGGTGCTCATTGCCGCACGTCAGGACTCGAATACCATTACTCATCAACTCTTTGCTTACACGATGGCGTCGGACGCGTTTCAACGACGAGGTACAAGATCTGCAAGTGGACTGCGTGCACCCGTTCTGTCCGATACGGGCCCCAGAAAGAAGGATCAGCCGTCGTAATATAGGCTGTTCTCTTGTAGCTCCCATGCAACTCAGTAATCCCCACCTCCATCGCCTAGTTCGGGTCGATTCGCCCTACCGGATTCGCAAGCAATTCTGTCGCTCAGAACTCGGGATACAGCGCGGATCTGGCACTAACCTTGCCAACGATCGCGTGTACGCGACGACTCGATGCTCGACGATTGACCTACGACGAGACAGGTTCACACGCGCGGGAATGATCATGGATTATTACTGAACCAATGTGCGCGCGTTCCTGTGACATCGAATTCGGACGTCGTGGCTTGATATCACCCCGTGCGAGAACGGACCTTTGCATGCTCCTATTCCAGCTGGATCACCACGAGCGAAGGTGCTGGTTCCTGCACCGTGCATCCCTCAGCACAGAGCATAAGGTGTGGTGTTCATGAAGTACTATCCGGTCAACAAGGATAGATGTCGGCGTTCCGAGTGAGTCGTTCGAGCGGGGGATCGTGGATCAAACCTTGCCTAGTTCACACTGAAAGGTGTTCGAATACAGGCATCTTGCCTATTCATTATGAACGACTCACACGACACGAACTTTTCCGCGTCGTGACCCGCAAACACATTGTGTAAATGTGCAGATTTCACCTACGGCATGGGTGATTTGATTCACACTGTAGTACACACATCGTCGCGCGTTTGTACCTGTACCTCTTCCGTCTACGCAGACAGCAGCGCCTTGGCGGGCAATCCTATCTTTCGACAGATTCCCTCCATGTGTTCTCGTTCCTTCTCTGAAGCGTTATCGCCAAACGCCGCATCCATTTCCTCCAACGTCTGAGCGTTCAGTCCGAGTCAGCGATGAAATCCCAACCATGGATAAAATCTCGTCGACACTCACCCTTCCCTTTGTTTCTGGATAAAACAGCACTATACAAGTCGGGGAGAACGGTGGTGAGTCACTCGTCCGCACTTCCAAACGCTCGACTTACGCGTCGTCAAGAAAGCCAAGACAGCGAATCCTGCAAAGAAAAAGTAGGTCCCTCCACTTGGAATTTGAGTCAACATTTTAGGAGAGACCAAGCCGATGACGCTGTCCCAGCGACCAGAATCGAGATGTCAGATATCAGTTGGCGTGCGTCATGCATCGCGAGAACTCACAAGTTGGACATCCATGTGGCAGAGGTAGTGATCGAGATGCCGGTTGATCTCAGATGCAAGGGAAAGATTTCGCTCGGAATGACTGTTTCCAATAAATGTACTTGTCAGCACTAGACGACCTCGATGTAAGCTATCGCTCACCCCAACCAATCGGCGCCCACGAATACGAAAAATTCACGTCGTAGAGAAACACGAACGCTGGATCGCAAACGCATCCGGTTCAGTCTCCTTCATCACGAATTAAAAGGTGTGTGGGAGAGATGGGACATGCCTATAGCGACGTGTCCTGCAGTGGTATGTCCTGGCCAGTCGTTTCCGAACGCAGCGACCAACGAGCCGACGATCACGAGTGAAATACAGCATCCAGCAGCCCCGCACATCAACAGAGGACGTCGACCAACGCTGTCCAACAGAACAACAGCTGGGAGAGTAGACAGCATCTAAGACACAGGTTGGCGTAAAAATGGACATCGTGGACGGACAACTCACGTTCACTATTCCATACACCCCGGTGGCCAGCAAAGAGGTTGTATTGGGGTTCAGGCCTAGCTGACCAAAAACTGTAGAAATGAAATGAGTTTCGAAGTTGAACGTTGAACCGTGAACAGTCTGCGACTTACTCGTGGGAGCATAATAGATGATGGTCTTGTACCCTTGTCAGGCAAAGACGCGATTCATCGACAAATCAAGACACGTACATTACAACCCTGGATCGATCATTCTGTTTAGTAAAAAGACGACACCTCGCTCGCAAACACAAAACGCACGATAAACTGTTGATAAAACATCGTCAAGCAGCCCACCGCCAAACGCTTGAATTTTGGCCAGGTCGCCACCAAGGCAATGTAGTTGTTGATAAAGCGTCTCAACGGGCTCGCATTCGGATACGCAAGTTCGCTCGCCTCCCTAGAGTATTGGATCTCGGCTTTTATTTCCAGGAATTCGTAGCGCACGATGACGTGGTCCGACGGTTTCCGTCGCAACATGGATAACGTCGCGAGTGCTTCCTCTTCACGATCTTGTTCCATCAACCAACGCGGTGAGTAGGGCATGAATGCCATCCCGATACCAAGACACTTTTCAGGAAGGTGTCAGTGGCGATGAGAACTCCCCGAAATGCAACAGACCAGCGCAGGGAATATCTGAAAACCGATGGGAACCCTCCACGATGCTTGCGTTTGACCAGTGCAGCCGCCCGCTGGAACGTCTGTATACGCATCGAACGTGGGGCTTCCATTCAAAAGGGGTCCCGTGTACGCAATCTCTGGGGCACAGCGAGTGCCACCGATGTGTGATGTCCCGAACGCGAGCCAATCTGGAGGGTTATGCATGAGATTTTAGACGAAGCTTGTAGAAATTTTAGAGACCCACAACTGACGAGGATCTGGACGGGGGGAGAGTTCAGTTTTCATACACGCTTACGAGATATGATTCTCAGACTTACACCAATCGTTATGGAGAGTTGTTGGAGGGCAACCAACGACCCCCGAACATTCGCACTGGAAATCTCGGCAAGGTACATGGGAACGACGTGCGTCAGTGCACCCACCGCCAGACCTGCGACCGCACGACCACCAAAAAGGTAGTCTGGAGGTGAAAATACAGTGAATGGTCCGAACGAAGACGGGAGAGCAGTGAAAACAAATAAAGAAAGCTCACTTTGAGAGGTTGCCCCAGTTTGGAGTGCACTCCCGAGAAGAAAGACGACCACGTTGCACATGATGCTCCGTTTCCGTCCAATCTGCCAGCGATGACTCCTGGCTTAATCCTCCATTTCGCCCAAGTATAAGAGAAAGAGTCAGACCTTGTCACAAATGGGGCCATTGACGAGCGACCCAAACCAAGCGGCTAAACAACGTTGTCAGAAATCACAACATGCGTACACGCACGCCCGAAAACGACGAACTCAACAGTAAAGTCGAGACAAACCATCCCTTGTAAACAGATCAGGCGGTGCATGACGAGATGATGCTCTGGCTCACCTTGAGATTTGCATTCATGTATATGTCTGGAAACGCAGCACCGAACGACTCGATGGCGAGTACGTTACTGACGACGCCCTATTAAAAGAAAGCATACGATCAGTTGCACGCCCCCGACCGAACACGTTCCTCGCCGGGTTTACCTGGTCATAACCGAAGAGCTGAGAGACGAAGGAAGGCGGTCAACTTCCTTGGCGCGCGATAAAGAGGCTAACCACTCACGAAGCCACCCAACGTTGCAAAGCACGTTATACCCAACCTGTTAGGGGGTACTGCGTGTGAGAAACACAGAGATCGAACGAGATGCCCACAGGCAATCACGACGAATGTGACGGTCTTACACGAGAGTGTACTCGAAAAGTCCCCGAAAGCCTACGCGACCTTCTGCTTCGACGAGATTGACCCCAGAGAGATCATATCCCGAACCTGACACTTCTTCACCACCTTCGTGGTCGTGTGCTTTAGAGGCCACTTGATGCAGAATTTCGAACCCCATGTTCACTTCCGAACTGGCGTCTTCCCAATCGTTCGTATTCAGAAGTGGGCTGAGAGAGGAACTCGAAGGGCTTGCGGTAGCGCGATGACGGTACATTTCTGGGACAACCGATGGTGCTTTATATACGACTCCGTAATCAGCCGGCATGATGAAATCGATGCTGGTCACCCACCTGACCCCACACGAAACGCGGCGGAACGGTGAGTCGGGATTAGTGCTATCCTAGTTCATCCTTTCCGGGCGTCCACGGCATCACAAAAATAACGGAAAAAAGACATTATCAGATCTGGTAATCTCTTTATAAGTCGGGGACATCGGAATGCACGGGTCTCACCTGCACATCGCGGTTTGCGGGAGCTATGTATAGCAATCCTAGAAAGCGCTCTTTCTCGTCCATAGCTCATGCATCAGGCGTGTCCCGATCACCTCCGGACTATCACCAGAATACTGAGTAGCAGTACACGGCGTACTTGCTGCCCCGTGATCCCCCATCTCGAAAACACCATGTAGGATATGACCTCTCTGTTTTGCTTTGCTCACAAATCACATCCGACGATCCGCCTTTTCGGCACTGGTAACTTGCTCGTCTTTTCCAGTTTTGGATCTTTGGATATCGCTAGGACGCGGCAGGTGCGGAGATGGGCGGATGGAACACGGGGTAGGAATGTACTGTATACGTGGTTTGGGTGATAAACTATCGGTGACGACAAAGAGGAGAGGTGGACATGTCCAACTACTAGGAGGAGGGAGACAAGGATGATGGAGCTCAGAGCTCCGATCTGAGGCTGCACCGCCTCTCGTATTGGGCATCCTGTTGGCCCGGGGGAACTCGGAGGGCCTCGATCTAAGGGGTGGGGAGGTCTAGCACGGCGGTGGGGCAACTTGGGACGAGTCTCAGTTAGTATGTACAGTGTGGCAACTTTTCTCTCTGCTCGGTCTCCCGGTCCTTGGCTTCCAACTCTACACTTCACTCTCTGATTAACCGGTCAGCGCCCGGGCTGCTTTGAGGTGCTCGATACGACGGAAACGGCACTGAGCGCTGAGCGCTGAGCGACTGAGGAGGTGGCGGCACCGCTTACCTACTCCAAGGACTCTCGCTTAGTCAGAGTTGCACGGGATGATAGCCATGTATTTTCCGGCCTTTGATTGTGCCCGCTCTAAATTCCACCATGACGACGACCGATAATATATCCTATCCAAAAAAAAAAAAAAAAAAGGGAAACGTATTATAAATCGGGTGTGCGAACGGGAGAAGGCGGATGCTAACAACCGATGGCAGATATATAATCTGATAACGAAAACAAAACGCCAACAGGTAACCCTCGTGACAGACCAGCGAGACATCGAGTAACACGAAACATGTAGGAAGGACACGAATGACAGCAAACGAGGTGGTTTTGGAATGTCCGACCTGCCAAACATAGAAAAAACAAACATACGGAGTGGTAATAATTTAATTAAAAAGAAAGCCATACAGCATAAAAAAACAAACAAACGATCGAATAGGTTGAATACAATAGGATATAAAAAGAGGGAGATATAAAACTGACGATGTTACTCGCCAATATAGACCACAAGGTTTCGGTGTCCGGACGAAACAATCATGGTTGGAAGATCGTGGGAGCGTTTTCCACGAGCCACTCGATCATCAGCGCTTTGCCAGCCATGTCACTGAATTCTGAACCGGGATCTCGAGACCACATCAGCGTTGCTAAGTGGATGGGACGATTAGCATTCGACACGTGTGATCTGAACGACCGGTGCTCACGTCCAAGGACTACACCCAGGTTGCGTGAATTCATCAGATTTGTGTCACTGTGCTGTCGCACGCTGCGCAATCGTCGTCAACCACTCACGGCTAGTAGACTGTAGGACAGACGCTTACTGATGCAGGTGAAGCACGAGGAGCCGCAGCGTGTAATAGTGTTCGGGCGGAAGTCGGCCGAGGAGCTCTAATAGTTGTTTCGTTTTCAGTGCGGAATCTTTCAATCCAGCAGCCGCGATAAACTCTTCATGGAGATCATACGTCAGCAAGGGTACCGGAAGCGAGCGGAAGTAGGTCTTGAGCACAGACGTCACCGAACAAATGTCGTTGAATCGGTCGGTATCCGTGAGATCAAAGGCTGTGTAGTCTCCTCGATCAAAGAGTTGTGTGATCATCTTAGTTTGACCCGAGCCTCCTGTCTTGCGGTAGATTCCTTCAAAGTCGAGCGCTGTGGACATGTTAGCAGGTGGCTGTGTGACCAGAGCAGGGGACTGACCCAGCGTCTCAACTGCTTCTATACACATTTCTACAATGACAGGAACCTTGCGTTCGCCCCACCGCAAGTCGTGTTTGATCTGGTCAACGAGGTCACGGCCGAATATCGAGGGAACTGCCAAAGAGTCAATCACGGGCTACCGTTGGCGCATTTCACCAGACATACGCTGTTGCATGATCCCGTTCGGATCACGAGATGGATGCTGAGAACATGCCAGGTGGACTTGATTCACGCATCGCGAATGAACGTTGATATGGCACGCTAAACGACGGCTGAGCCAGAACTGCTAGGAGACGTAAACACCAAGGACAACTCACTCGTGCAACGGAAATGGGATCCACCCCACAACTTCTCTCCACAGTGATCACAGCGCGAAAAACGAAGGGCGCTTGCTGGTTGGAAATGGTGTTCAAAGTTACCCTTGCCTTTGGGGTCCGTGGTTCCAAACGTCTGATCTCTCATCCGGTAGCCGGGCCACTTGAATATGCCATGCTTGAGAGTAGACGTGGCGTCGGTAGGCTCAGGCTTTGGTATTCGGATCATCTTGTTGTCACGATCCTCGACGAGCGTCGACGTGCTGGGATTCGGTCCTGTGCTAAACGATGACTGCACAGGGGTGAGAAGCTCCAACGTAGATCGACCCCGATCAAATGATGGGCTCTTCTTTTCGCGCAACAAAGGTTCTGGTTTCAAGGAGGACACGTCCACTACTGGCGACACATTGAGGTGGACAGCCTCCATTCGTCGAGTATATTGAGTACTGAGTTGGGCGAGTTCCTCGTTCCTAGCGTTGAGTACCGTTGTCTCTTCCAGGAATTGCTCGCGTGCCGACTTGAGTTCGGTGATCTCTCTGATGAGTGTCTCGCGTTGCTGGGTGAGCGGTATGAGTTCGTGCTGGTATTGTTTCTTGATGTTGTCCAGCCGCATCGTTAATGAACGACTCAGCTGGGCGGCAGAAACTTCGCCTGAGGATACGTTCCCGGAAGCACTGTATACCAGTGAGCGAGCTGTGTGGTGGATACGATCTGATGCAAACCTCCTTGAGGAGCACAGCTCTTCGACCTCTGCTAACGTAACATCTCGTTCGGCTCTTAGCTTGGAGAGATCCTTTTCGAGTCGGTCAAGGTCTCTATTGAGCTCTTCCGAAAGTTGCCGCCGTGCCTCCCGTCGACTGTACTCGCCGGTCAAGGCAGTAAGCTTGGCCGCTTGGCCAGAAAGCAATACTCGCAGACGAATGATCTCTGACTCCGCGTTACGGCGGGCCACAAGCTCGCGGTCGTATTCCTTCTGTGCTACAGTAAGCCCGTCTATGTACTGCTCGCTCATTCGCTGTCGCAAAACGTGAAATTATTAAAGATAACACAGGGAGGATCGGTGGACGCAATGTTACCTTGGTTCTGGTATACTTGTCCTTGAGTTCGGTATACTCCTGATGCCTCTGTTCCAATGATATTAAGACAGTTTCCATAAACACCTTTTCAAACCGGAGTTGCTGGGAGCCTCGCGCATTTGCATCGGAAAGGGCCTCTTGTAAGTGACGAATGACAAGGTCATGCGTATCGTTCGTAACAGACGGTGGCAGCACTACGTTGTCGGTAGGGGAAGTGATGGTGATCCGAGTCGTCAAGGGTTGACTCGTCGAGGGGATGATGTTCAAGGAGGCATTGGAGTCGACTCGCTCTCGGCTGGGTGCACCGTGACTTGGGGGCGCCTGCGATTCAGAAGCGGCACGACTCCTATGAGGAAACTGGTGAGTCATATTTGACACTGAATCAGTGGCTTCCGTGTCATCGGCTGATAAGGAGGGCGCCACAGAACCACAACTCGTGGCTGAGTTGCCAGGGGTGACCTCGCCAACGTGAGTCGGCAGCCTCCCAACGTCATCTTGGGGAATAACCGTAATTATAGACGTTGGAGACTTGGACGTAACCTCTTCTTGCTGTGCGATCTCGTCCAACGACTTGAGCGATGGCATGCCACCGACCGATTTGAGAAAGTCCGAGAAATCTGTGCCAGACATGGAAAACCGTATTGGTGGCAAGGCCGGAGCGATAAATGTTGAGATGGAGGTACGTTCAACCGGCGATGATTCGTCGGAGCCGTCCTGTTGGGATATGGCGGAAACGTCGGTGATTGCATCAATATCAAGTCTGAGCGCCTCGGGGCGCGACTTCGGAGGAGGTAGAGGTGGCGAATCAATTGAAGCCATAGCGTCGTCGTCCGACCTTCTCTCATTAGAACTCTCAGCCTCAGTGTCCGTACCGCTCTCCACTCCGTGAGGTACGTCCGCCTGGTGCGAAGGTGAGGTAGGTGTCATCATTCCCATTCGGTCACCGTTCCAACTCGGTAGAGACGACCTTTCTGACCTTGATGTATCAAGGCGAAGAGGCCTTGTAGAGCCCAGATGACCGTTCGTCCCGTGGCCGTTGACGCCATCGGTACCATTGACACGGCGCAGACTATCCGAACGCTGGGGTGGACATTCCAGGGCAGTGGTTGCACGAGGAGCAGAACGTAACGGGGTCGTTGGGCGCAATGCCGAACAAGTAAACAGGGGCTCATGCGACGCAGAACGCATCCGTGCCGACTCTGGGGTTGCGCGTCCATTCTCCAGTATTGCAGGCGAGGAGGACGGCGAATGGTAGATGGTGGAATCAGAAGAGCTATCGCGTAACAAGGTGGTATCCGAACCTCGTCGAAAGATGGAATCATCAAAGTAGGCCTTTGAGGGCGACGGGGCGGTTGGCGAATCGGAGCGAACGGGGAGGGTTTGTGAGCGGACCATGTCGGCGGGTGCAGAGTTGGGAATGGCATCCTTATACTGGAGAGTCAGGCCGGGGTTGATTGATCGTCGTCTGTCAGCTCGAGATGTTTGGCCTGGAACATTGAGACCACCCAAGGGTAGTTTACCGACCGCGTCCGTCTTGTCCTGATTCGCGTGATTATTACCCACATGGACGTTGAGGGGCCACACGCCATCGTCATAACTTTTCCGCCGTTGCAACGGACACGTACCAGACGTGGTAGAGATGGGACTCAGATGAGAGTCGCCGTCTGGCAAGGTGACGGATGTAGATTGGGATAACTTTGCAGGAGGCAAAGGGTGACTCTGAAAATGTCCGATTGCCGGCGATGATACACAAGCGTTACCATGGACGGAGGTGGGTGACACCGCGAGATCGTGGTGATTATCGGGAGGGGCAACGGTCATCATGAACGATTGCGAATGTTCGGATGGACGCGATGACGTCGGCTGTGGTTGCAAATTCGATTGTCTTTCGGTTGGCGTGGTGACTGTCGATTGGCTAGCATTGGTGGGGGTAGGAAGGCGATGTACGGGGGAAGCAGATCTAGGCTTTCGAATGGGAGTTGATGTTACCTGGCGAACAGATGCATGCAGACTTTGGGATGAGGGGACCTCACGAAGGGCAGGGATAAAAGTATCGGAGGAGGGTGAGATATTCTGAGACCGGATGGAGACCTGGCAGACGAGTTAGTAAGATGGGTAGACGGGATGACGGAGGACTTACGGCGTTGTCAGCGATGAATTCCCTAGCACTGCGATCGCGGGAGGAGGTAGAAGAGATCGCGGCCTTTTCCTTTTCCCTCTTACGCTGGGCATGTCTACGAATCTTTGCCATGCGGTCATTATGGCAGCTCATACAGTATATGCCGTGACTTGTCTTGGCAAAGACCAGCTCGTCTATACGGTTGTGGCAAACTTTGCATTTAAAGCAGTGGGCGTGATACGAGTCGTCCCCTGTCATGATTGCTTCGTCGAGGATGGGTTGTTGACAAATGTTGCAGTTGTAGCTGCATTCTGCGCAAATGGGGGAGCCATCGGAGAGGAGTAGCAAGTTGGTATCGGCGGTGACTTTGTTGTCACACTTTGCACACTTGAAGCAGTCGACATGGAAAAAGGATTGCCTGGACGGGAAAAAGGAGTTAATGAAGAAGCACGGATGAGAATCTGAGAGGGGGGGGGGATGTCTGACCCGAACGCGACGACCAAACCGCCGCCTTCGTTTACGGCGGATTTCTTGCAGCCAGGACAGAGCCTGTTCTCGATATCTACGAGAGGGGTCTGACCAGGCTGCTCGGCCATGATCAGTGGACGCGAGGAAGATATGGGAGGGTGTGGAGAGATGAGACGGGGAGAGAGATGCCAACGGGACGTGTCTGGAGCTTATGTCGGGCAGTATCAAACCAATTATTTATTATTTATTCTCGTAATTGATCTGGTGGAATCTCGTTTGGGGTGTGTACAGCCACGCATGGTCCGTGCTCGGATGCCGCGGGTATAAAAGAAAGGGGAGAGACGAGCGCACGTTCCCCATCTCTTGTGCTCGGGCATGTACTGTCGCCAGTGAGGTCTTTACCGAGGCACAGTCTTTTGCTGATTGCAAATTACACATCCGAACGCGTCTGTCAGCTTTGGCTTTCAGCAATTTTTGGGAAAAATTCATCCTTGTGATGCTATCAGTAGTAGTAGCGTAGTCCCAATGCGATTGATTGTTTTGTTGTCATTTGTGCGGAGCTCGTAATCGATTAAAAAGTCACCGTCTGGTTTTGTTTTTGCTTATGCCTCTCCCCCATGGTGCCCCGCTCTCTCTGCACGTCAGCTCCAGCGCTGTACAGTCCAAGCCAAAGCGCGCCATGGTCGTACGCATGTCCGCAGAGACCCTCGACGCCCTCGAGGCCTTTCCCAACCATCCCCCGATGTCCTTTGACTTTGGTGGGAATCCTGTGAGCTCACTTCCATCTCCCCCCCCTTCCACTCCTCCAACCCCCTTCCAGGGTATCTACATCGGAGACACCTTCTTTCCAATCCGTCCCCAGAAAGAAGGCTCTTTCCATGAACTCTACCTCCGAGCCGTCTCCTCCGCCAAACCCATGGCGCCCCTCAAGCTCTATGCCAACGTCATCGGCAAGTTCATGGTCGAACGCCAGCTCGGCGACAAGGTTACAGGCAAGGTCCGCCACCAAACCATGGTCGCAAAACAGCAGCACATGGAACGCCAGGCCATCCTTCTCGACCAACCTCCCATCCCTACTCACGGCACAAAGAACGCAAAGCGCAAGACGCCCGGGTCCGGCACCGTCGTAAAGAGAACGCTCCCTTCCGACCAACTCCGCGTACCCTCGTCCTCCACCTCGGTCGCATCCAAAGTGTCACCGCTGCCCAACACAACCAAGGTCAATCCAGAGGTTCGACGCTGCCTCGTTCATTGTCTCGCCCTCTCTCCCCGCCTTCTCGACGATGCCATCAGGATGGTCGGTGGCACAGACATCAGCGTGCCAGCGCGCAAGGACTTGCTTGCCCTTGTTGAGCAAGTGAGTCATGCACCGCCTCTACCACGATCGCCATGCTCACATCCATCTCTCTCTATCAGGTCGCCGAACAGCATACACCAGCCAAAAAGGGCGACAAGTCCCCGCGTCCCTGGGTCCTCAAGCCTCAAACATGGACCGAAGTTCGCCCTTTCGAATGGCCCAAACTTTCCGAGGCCGAGCGGATAGCAATGGCACGCCAGGCGCGCTTGGCATTCAAGGCCCTCAAGATACCCGAATCAGATCCCGCATGGGAGTATGTCCGCTATCGCACCACTACCTCCGTCCCAGCTCCACAACCTATGACAGCCAGTAACAGCAGTAGATCCTCTACCAGCGTTCAGGCCGAAACCAAGCGGCCAGCGATCACCACCAAGGATGCCAAACTGAAATCTAAGCAGAGCGCAAAAGGTGAGATACATATCAAGGACGAGAGCACGAAAGCCACCGTCTCTCGCATCAATGCCATCAAACGCACGGAGGCAGAGCGGCCGACGAGTCCCTCGGATGGAGCTAGTAGCGCAAAAACAATCGCATCGCGACGGCTACCTGGCTCTGGGTATCAAGCAAAAAAGTCGCCCCAGCCGTCTACGGGTGTCGTGGAAAAATCAACGACCCCAAAACCATCTCTACCCCCTTTACCCCAAAAACAGTCTCCTGTGGTTTCCCATACTAGAAAAACGATACCGAACAACCCACCGAAACCTGTGAAAAGGGAAGACGAATCTGATCGAGAGAGGGATGGAGAGTATGAACGCCAAAGAGAACGTGAACGCGAGAAACGGGTGAGAGAGAAGGAAAAACAACGAGAGGAACGGGCAAGAGAACGGGAGAGGACCGAGATGGAAAAGCGCGAACAAGCGAAAGAAAAGGAGCGGGATGCAGAACGAGAGAAGCGTCAGAGGGAAAAAGTGCGAGTGCGGGAAGAAATGGAACAAGAGAAGCGTCAGCGGGAGAAGGAACGGATCCCGAAAGAGAGAGCGATCAATGATACCATCCCTACGTTCAAACGCAAGACCGCGGCACAAGAGACGGAAGAGCCCCTCGATGATCCGTCCTCCAAGGCACCACCGCTGAAGCGCTTAAAACTCGCCGACAGCACTTCCGTCGCTTCTTCATCTATGAAAGCCCGGGATGCCGGGGTTACCGGGCCCAAGAAGCCCGTCCAGGAGTCCTCACCCGTCCCTCGCCTCAAAATGAAAAAAGACCTTTCTCCACCACAGGCATCCGTTTCAAACTCGGAGCGACGGGCAGCATCATCGGCGAGTGGGTCTACACACAAATCCGAGCGACCTCCCAGAGCGACCGGCAGTGCAAAACCACGACGACGATCACCCATCTACACTTCTTCCGAGGACGAAGGCGAAATCCCTCCATCTCGCAAGCACAACCCATCCCCACCACCCATCTCGGATCGTTCCAACTCGTCGGATCAACCGGCGACCAAGACTCGTCATCACCGTACGCCGCGCGCGGTGTATCCACCGCCGACTGACCACGCTGCCCTCCGCACGCTGTATCAAACACAGTACTCGACTTATTTGGGAACGTTCAGCAAGGTCGTTGCACAGAAGCGCAAGATCGAGGCGATGTTGAACGGTGACTCAGAGGCAGAAGTAGAGGTGATGGATCCGGACGATTTGATCAAGTTGAGCTTGGAACACAAGTCACTCAAGACGGAACTCGAGAACATTCACGATATCTACACCAAGGGGACGGCCGTCGCTGTCGCTGGGGCTAGTGGGAATGGGAATGGTGGTACATCGGACTGACCCCGTAGAGTCGTTGGTTTTAGAAGAGGATGATATCACTAGGAAGATTCCATACCACGGTTTTCTTTCTTTATTTTCATCGTGACAGTTTTCTGACGCATCTCCTGTGCTCGCTTTCCTTGCATCCATACGATACACACATCCAACAATATATTATTAGGTCTCGACAGGAACGCGTAGACTGGATGTGTTTGACGAATCGGAAAATCATTACCGTAACGCGCCGAAACAGTCTAGAATTTAAACGCACGACACGGTGTATGCTCCAAGAATCGTAGCAAGTTGCCCACTGACGGGAAACCCTTGTACGTGCGTCGAAACATGTACGTCCAACACCATTCTCTGGATGGAAACTCGTGGACTTGCATATTTTTGGCTTAAAGAGGCATTAACCGATGCCCCACCTGTCGCATAACCGAACTGAATGTCCCATGTGAAGGCGTAGAACGTACTCCCGACCGACGTGCACGTCGAACATTGCGGGACACGCGATGTAGAACGCGGGGACGTTAGTGTAACGAGCGCATCCAAACGGGGCACGGCGGGCACGGCAGGTGACGCGACATAGACCGCTCGGATCTGTCAACCAGTCCGAGCCATGATTCACAGCAGGCACTCGTCGTTGAGCGACGAACCCCTTGCCCTCCACGTCACGAACCCTCTACCCTATCTATACCCCTTACTACCGCTACAACCTTCCACTCAAACCATCCTCTCGTCCATCCTCGTTTACGTTGCAACCCAAGACACGGTTCGGCCACACCGCTGTCCTATACCTGTAACCGAAACCGGGAACGACGAACAACCAGCTATATCAAGATGTCTCGATACTCACTGCGCAGCACCGGTGTCCGTGCTGGGATCCCGCCGGCGACCCCTCGTCGCCGAGCTAATAGTGAGTCCTCCTGTCCCAGACCTCGGCCCTGGTGGCCTGGAGGATGGAAGACTCGGGGGCGAGGAGCCGCGAACCACTCGCGATGCCGCCCAGAGTATTAGCCCTGCTGCCGGTAGATTGGATAATCCCGGCGCAGGCGCTCCATCAGCGACCATGACCCAGGACGTTAGTCTTAGACTGGTGACCAGCCGTCTAAAAGAGGTAAGCAAACGGTCGATAGACGGACTGGTACATTTCGTAGTGGCGCAAGGGGGGTGAGTGGCTTCTCACGACAACGTGACTGTCATGCCCGCTTTTGGGCCTTAACGCTTAGTAAAAACGTTCGGGCCGTAGCCACCGGTATGATAACTAGTTATCCCATTTAATAAGCACTATTGTCGTTCACTTCGATCATCGATCAGCGTACAACATGGACCTCGACGACGACAACAGTATACTAGTAGGCCGTCTGCTGTTCAATCGCGATAAACGAATCC
>JBBPLY010000061.1:70921-83292 GCA_038090035.1 Xerocomus nothofagi | reverse complement strand
GGAAGACGAAGAAACGATCGACGGCGGCGACCACGCTCGTTCTGCTAAACCATCGCAAGCACAAGCACTTAAACGTCCATACAGACCAGGCCATATAGACCTGAGCAAACTGGATAATGCATTCAAGAGGTGCGGTGGTAGGTTACTCCCGAAACTCGACTTGACCCTGACTGTGGACTAGGTGGACGGAATCCATCGCGCAAAAGATGAAGCGGAAGAAGAAAGTGGAGGACCATTCGCGTAAGGAGATATGGCAGAGCGTGTTTGAACCCTATGTGCTACCCTCCGGAACGAATGAGGGCACCGTGTCCGTGGTAAGTCATACTATGAACGCTTTTTTACGCCCCCTGAGCCACATACGTTTTCAATAGGTCAAAACGTTGGATCACAGGCCTCCAGTGACGCAAGCTGCATTTGACAGGTATGTCATGGCGCGACCTGGTCTTTCGACTGTCACCCACATACGTCAGCATCACACAGTCAGTTCGAAATGCGATTACAGCGGGTATTCATCCCAAGATGATCGCTAAAGGCTCCTCTGGCTCTTACTTTGCTCGCGCGAAAGTGGATGGCAGGGTTCAGACCGTCGCGTGCGTGTTTATCCACCGAGTTTAAATATCACCGGTCGAGCCTCACACAGGGTGTTCAAACCCAAAGACGAAGAACCGTATGGTCGTCTTAATCCCAAGGCAAGGATCTCGCTATATGCCTTGTAGAATGCATTCATAAAAGAGCACAGACTACGAAATGGCTCCATCGCCAATTCCGCTGGGTAATCCCGTTCGGTCGATCTTGTCTCATACCAAATTTGAGGTAATTGTTGCATTTATTTCGACTTCCACACAGTTTACGCGGGATGTCTAGCTACATATCGGAGGCAGCTGCTTCATTGTTCGATGAACGCCTTTCACTGAATATCGTTCCGCGCACCCAACTAGTGTCGCTTTCTAGTCAGGTTAGTATAAGTCACTCTTATCGGGTGTTCCGGAATCTCACATCTGATCAGGCATTCTTCTACGATTGGCTCGATAGAAGTGCAGCAAAGAAGGGCAAACCATTGCCGGAGAAAATAGGCAGCATGCAGCTTTTCATGCATGGATACTCTGGTAAACACTCTTTCCCTAAGCCCTAGACCCTGGCTCAGTTACGTTTCCCTAGATGCTTCTGACTTCTTGCGCAGACATCCGTGGCCGGGTCGTTCACTAGCAGATACCTTTGACGATTCGCCTCACAGAAAGGGATTGCCAACAAAGAAATTCTTCTCTGCGCTGAAGATCATCTGTGGAAGGACTGGCGACGAAGAGTTGGAAGAGGAAGACCCAGAGGAAGAGCGCGCCTTATTTGATGTCACGGAAGATAGCGATTCCGGTCGCCCATTCTATTGGTCAAAAATTCTTCAACAGAGCTTCCGAGAAGAGCTCGAAAAGTAAGCTTTCGTTTGGACGAATGAGATTCCACGTGTTTACGATCGATACCTGGAAGACTTGTGATATTAGGTATTTTCGGTTAGTTTCTATTCAAAGCAGCAGCATTTGACTACTATCTAGATTATCTCATGCTCAATACCGACCGAGGGGCCGATAATTACATGATCAAGTACTGTGAAGGTGACCACGAGAAATCACTGATTGATGTGGCTCCTCAGCCATCGACACGGCCACAAATGTCACTTGTGAACTCGGACACCTCGGCACCTCCACAAGCCTCGGTCGCTTTTGCAGCCACTGCTACCCCCTCTCAGGCTTCATCATCGACACTTTCACACGATTTTGCTCGCCACCCGCATATTCACATTGCCGCCATCGACAACTCACTCTCCTTCCCTCATGAACACCCGCAGGGATGGCGTTCGTATACTTACGGATGGCTTTACCTTCCTGTGAGCTTGATTGGTCGACCATTTAGCGAAAAGACGCGGCAACATTTTTTGCCACTCCTGACCAGCAAGACTTGGTGGGAAGAAACGACATTCCAACTACGAAAGGTATTCGCTGTAGATCCGGATTTCCATCCGAAGATGTTCAAGGTGAGTGCTCGCCCAGCGATGTATTCTGAATCTTTGTCGCCTGATGATTGTATCACCAGAGGCAACTGGCTGTTATCAAAGGACAAGCCTACAATATCGTCGAGTCTTTGAAACACACGGTAAGTCGTATTTCATATCGCCTCCAGGAGATCTGTTGATTGACCTTTGAAATGACATAGGATGAAGGTTGATTGCGTTATCATTGCGCTGAGCACTGTTACTTAGCTTTCTCTAGGTCCCTTAGAGTTGACTCGTCGGACGAAAGCACTTGTCTGGGATGACGAGACTGAAGTTATGGAAGAAGTGACACGACCCGCGGATGCGGAACCCCACAATGCTTCTCCTCGGCCATCAATCAATACTGTGCCTCTCCCCCGTCGCACTCGCAGTCTTAGCCATTCGAGCGAATTTCCTCCTCCTGTGCGCCGGCGTTCATCAGAGGCAAACCGACCGGTCCCTTTCTCCGCGAAATTTCAAAAAGTCCATCCTGGTACTACAGGGGTTACCGTGCTTGAACACCTCGAGAGGCTGGATGCAGTCGAAGCCAGTTTACATAGGCTTGGTGTTGACGAACCTTTGATCGAGGAAGAAGACGAGGAGGTGGATGTGGGCGAGTCCTCCACAGCGCATGAACGTCCACCACTTTTCATACAAACGGAAGAGGGGGACACGGTACCTCAGGACTTGTCTGCATCGGTTCCACTTTTATCCCCTGCCAGTCCAGACGGGATGTCATTTTTACCCGGCGACCAATCGCTTGCTAGCTCCATGACAGAAGAGGACCTGACAGCCATGTCTAAATCTATGTCGCATGCCGAATCCCCCATGGCACGGCACATGAGATGGAATAATCATGCAGCGCGCTCCAGACAGCTGGACAACACTTTGGAGTGGATGGCTGCCGAAGAGGCCGAGCAGCGCAAACGCACGGTCATTGTCGAGGTTAGTGCTTGGCCGAGATTTTACCGAATACATATCCAATACCTTCCACAGCGCCTTGAGATGGTACAATCAAAGCCACTGTTGAACTGTTGGTAGATATCTCGGCGTTTTTGTGGTTGAGGTCTATAAACTAGATTGCGGTTGCATTGCGGTCCGAGTGATTACATATTGACTCACGCGGAAGTCTGACGTCCGAGCCACACGCTGGTTAATCCGATTCCTCCATCAGCCATGTCTACCACCTCTGTCCTCAGTGTACATACTCCAACTTCATCCTTTGCTATCGTACATTCTTGTCAGTAGGTGGCGCAATTCTCTTTGATACCACTTTCTCAGTTCCTAGAATACAGTGAAGGACGAGTCGATGCAGCAGCTTTGTGACAAGCTGACTCGGAAATGCCGTGCAGAATTTCATGGGAAACGCATTCAATCAGGATGGATCAAATACGTCTGGGGTGACGCTATCTGGAATCTGGATGACGGTAATGCTCCTATTTCCCCCATCGGTCCCTCAGGACATGTCTCGCTCGTTCTGACCCTGTTTCGTATCTTCCTAGATAGCGACTACACGATATTTACTTGGCGCCAGAATTCCCCTTCGAGTTCGGTCCAAGCCACCACTGCCATGTCAGCCACTCTGCACATCCATGATCCTGCGGGTCAACTCCCAGAACCACCTGCATACCAAAACCCTTCGTTCTACCTGTTTCACCCCTCTCGTTCGGTGTCGCCTCGATCTCATTCACGGGGAAGTTGCAAAGAGAAGCACCCTATACAAAATACGGTTGTGGGGGAATCAAGAGTCGCCAAGCACAGGAAGGAGTTTGAAAAGTTCCATAGCGAAAATGGCGTGAGGACCGTTATAGGCACCATTGGTCCGGTGGAGAACGGTAAGCCCCACTCTTGTATTCTGGCCAGTCTTGACGTCGACTCGGATTTATATTCTCGATAGTACGCATGCTCCTCAAAAGTGGTTATCGTCACGTGTACATTTCAAGAAAGTTTGCTCTGAAACATGGATTCATACCTGCCGATGCTGCGCCTGGACATTATGGCTATGGCGGGCTTGTCAATCTCGGGAAATGGCCCATAACATTGTTGCCAGCGGCTACTACCTCCTTCACAGCGGAAGTTGGAGTGTCTCCAAATGGCAATTTAGGATCGCCACCCAAGCCGAAGAGTATTTCAATGCCAGTGTACCTCTCCGAGGAACCTCACTTTGATGTTGTCCTCGGACGGTCCTTCTTCGAGCGCCGTCAGATACGGACCTCGTCCATCGATCCGACTGAGGTGGTCTGCATGGATACTGGGGAAAAAATTGAATGTGAGCTGGTGGTGCTCAAGGATGGTAGGGGAGATGTCGTCATCGTAACCTGAGAGTCGACTCTCAGGACTTTTCTTGCATCGCTACTGGCTCAACCGTCTCAAATGAGCTCTATCTTAGCATTCGCAGATAATGATACAGCCTCGCTCTGGTCCGATATGTCCTAGTATATAACATAGTCACTAGGTTTGGATAGTGACCACACTGTCGCGCTCTGAGGAAGGTGATTTCAGTGCTACTCGACCAAGTTTAGCCGCGCTCGTACCAATGGTGCTAATGCCGTTGTCCGTCAAGGTACTCGACTGCATGATCGCAAGCAGGGTGGGGGGGATGACGGCAGTGAAACCCTGGAAGCTGCCTTAGGATCTGCAGGAGAATAACGAAAGGACGCCGTACCATAAGTACGCTCCCAAGATCGTTCTTGATAGTACCTCCCCTCGTGACAACGTCAGTCTTGTACTTTTCGTACGACGACACATCGTTGAACATGACTATGAACGCTATGCGAGGCATCATTCACGACCGACAGACTCTATGTAGTGAGCATACTTTCGGACATGGCTGGCAGTCGATGGAAGTCGATGGATGTAAAGATCAGTGACAAGTATTTATTCGAGGTTTAGTATGGGACGGATTGCGCAGCCTTTCCAAGCTTGTCCAAGTCCGAATGCAGCCGTCTTTGTCAAGGTGCCGTGTAGCGAAATCAAAACGGATTGCCGACGATGGAAAGCGAGACGGACAGGCTGGTTATGAATTAAAACCAAATGAACCTCAATCGAAAAATACTTCAATTTGGAGGTCTAATACAGTCGACGACAGTAAGGTATGATCCCAAGTGGCTCGTGTGGCACCGCCGCTGGTCGCGATTGGTCACAGTGAGCAATGTACAAAAATCAAGATATATGACCATGACCGGTATGACCAGCGAAGTGCGGAAGGCTCCGAGATATGAAAGGAGATGGTTTGGCGATGCGCAAGAGTTTTAGTACCCAGGCCTAGAGCATCGCCGTGAGTGTGGCGAGATATTGTGAAAAATAAGGATGAACATACATGCATACTACGCGGTTACACACGGGTGCTGCGCATTGCTGTGTCATAGTTGGGTGGCTCGCTCATGCGTTCAAACGTCGACCGGTCCTGGCCACCACGCGGGCTCGGAACATTCGGAACTCCTGCGAGCTGCGGTAGCCCCCCTCCTGGTGCTCCCGGGAGAGGTCTCTGTTGCGGACCTCGTCCCTAAGATACCATCATTTACGGAACGATCGGTTGCGTGAGATTTACGCACCACTATCGGGAGCTGGTCGGAGGAAGTCACTCCTTGCGACACAATCTGGGAGTCGAACGAGTTAGATACTGCATGGGAGGGTAGGTTGTTCTGCGTAGGGCCATTATAGTCTGCCCTTCCAACGGTAGCAAGCGGTCGGGAGGCGTTGTTCCAAGGCGAAATCGGGCTGCTCCTGGGCTCCAATGATGGAGCAATGCCAATCGTAGTCGCTGTAGTCGTCCCAGGAGATGCATACAACGGGGTGGGAAAAGTAGGTGGAGTAGCCAACGCAGTTTTCCAGCGCCGGTAGAAAATGAACGCAGCTGCAGCAGCTAGAGCCGCGACCACGCCCTCGACAGCTAGACCAGCAATTGCTCCTGAGCTGAGTGTACTTTGAGATGAAGTTAGACGAGTACTACATGGATGGCGTGACTTTGAACACGCACTTCTGCGAAGGGTTGCTGTCGCGTTTGTGAAATAAGTCAACATGAAGAAATAAGAACTGCCGTTTGGAGTATACCTTGTACATGGAATGATACTTGGTGAGGGGGAAGCAGTAGAACTGTTATCTCGTCAACATGCAGAGCAGATCAGATGAGGATTAATGAGGTACTTCGCTATAGCCCACAGCTGTGCATAATCGACAGTCAAATATTGTTCACTTTGGTCAGGGAGGTTGGTAAGAACGATCTGGTGGACACCGGGGCCAAGATTATCAGCATGGTAAATTGTAACTCCATAGTGCGTGGGGTAAGCGTTTGTTGCATTATACTTGACGTTGCTGCCACCATCCAGTTGAACCGAGTATGGGCCGTTGGAGGGTCCCGAAGTTCCAAATAGCGTCACTGCCTCGCCTGTTCGAACTCTTAGCTTGAAGCACGACGTGTCGGACACCAAGTATACCCTGAAGTATACTCATTCACAGGGGATGTTCGAGCGAAAGTGGGGCGTACTCACTATAAATGTGAACGAAACGCTCGCGTCAGATGTGTTTGTGAGGCTATGGGGAAGTCAACTCGATGAGATCATCTTGTAGTCGCCGCATCACGTACTGGCTGGTGCCGTTGTTGAATAAGTTTAAGTTCAGGTTGCTGGCGCTTGACGTTGTCGCCCAGGATTGTTGGTATTGAAAGCGAGGATCTATGTCTTGAACCAGTTCGGAAACCAACTGGTCACCTGTACTACCCACTTCGGATTGCCATACGATCTACACGCTGTCAGCTGCGGACGTTGGTACATCATGGACTTGACTGACCATGTCGATGTCCACATAAAATCCAGACGTTCCGCCGGTGTTTATCAAATTCACGGTATGCGGTCCCTGGCCGACATTCGCACTGAACAGCGATTGTTGGAGTAAATTATTCCCGGAGCCATTGATGCCTGGATTGTTTTTGTTGTCAACTTGAACGGTGTAAATCCCGTGATTGGGTCTGTTGGCGCCATATATCCAAAATGCTGTTCCATTAAAGCTGAATGTCGCCGTCCCACCTGCCGCATTGTTCTTCTGAAAGGTGCCCAGGTAATAACTATCTGAGGGTATCATTACCAAAGTCAATTGACACGACCTTGGGGCTCACTCTACGGTGTAGGTGTCGTCTTGGGATGTTCCAGGAAGCCATGTTGCATCATACGAGATGAGAGGTGACTTGTCATCGATTACGGTGGTGAGCAGAGACATCTAGGGATCCGGAAGGAGGTCAAACACTGCAAAGAGTACGATTCACAATAATAATATGATCGCACAAATTTTTAGCCCAGGAACTTGGAGATCACGCCGTCGGCAGAGTTCAGGCACCGTTTTGGCGCTCGCATGCTCTCACGAAGGCTCGTCCGTTCTCAACAGTAGGCCTGAGTTCGATGGCACCGTTGAAGATTTACACCGATGGTCTGTTTCTTCTCGTACCGGACGTGCTGCCAGTGAGCCTGTATATCCCAGACCGTGTGGAGTGCATGCCCTACACGATCGATGTGCCAGGTTTTGCTCAATGTGATGCGGCAGCACAATGTCATCGTCCCAGACCCCACAGCACAAGCAGATGACGACGATCTACATGTGTTCCTGGGCCTATGACTTTTTTGCAGTGACATGATCGAGAATGTCGGCGGAGCTTTCGGGCCGATGTGGCGTGCGACTTTGAAAGTAGACTGTCCTTGTCCATCGAAAATTCGCCGTCTTTCTCTCTCGGTATACAATGTGTTCGGTGGTTCCACTGGTAGAAATACTATAACGGAGCCAGGATTGTCCGGAGGGCCATTGTATTGTCAATATGTGCCGCCAAGTATGCATATACCTTGCGAAAGCAAGGTTATACCTCCCCCCCAAGGCTAGCTGAGAGATGTAAATCTGCTTGAAAGACGAGTCGATGTGTTATTCTTGACTTGACAAGTTTTTGCAAGATCGTAGTGTAACTACGTATATAACTGGCCCATCGGATAGTTCAGCTCAACATTCCTTCCGGTTCGCGTCATCCACCATTGGCAAACACAACTGAAGGCAGGTAGTCACAAGGGTTGGGCAAGGTGATTACATTAGGACCCCATTTTTCAACCGACCTGTCGCAGAATAAAGCAAACAACATAACAACCTGACCTACGAAGGAGCAGCACCGCGAGATTCTTGTTGACCCGAGCCTGTGTCACCTCTGTAGTCGTGTATTATATGTGTGTATGTGTCACGTACCTCCCCGCTCTCCACCTCCTCGCCCTCGGCCGCGGCCACGACCCCTGCCGCGATTTTCACCATCACCATTGCGCCAGTCACCATCCGTGCGATTACCGCGATAGGCTGCGATAAAATTATTGCAAGATGATCAGAAAATCGATCAAAAGTATTTACCACGGTCACCACCTCGATTGCCACCGCGAAAGCCACCTCGCTCCCCTCCTCGGTGGAAACCCGTCCGGTCGCCACGGAAGCCTCCGCGCATATTACCACGTTCACCGCGATGGCCGCCTCTACCGCGTCCACGACCTCCGCGAGGTGTTGGCACAAAACCATCGTCTTCCGTCTGTAGTGCCGCGGAGGACCTATCTCCGTTCAGGAGCGGCACTGACGAAGGTAGATTCACTTCAATTGTCTGAACGACAGGTGTCGCCGTCCCAGATGGTGCAAAGCTCGCTTGAAGGTTTGCGATTGAAGGAAGTCCACCCTCTTCATCTGCCTCTGCCCAATCAATCGATTGAGTCGAGATTGTCTATGCATAGCCAGTGAATCGCTCGTGTTAGGCAAAATGATGTAAATGCTGACTTCTACAGGTTCAATGGAGACATTTTCAACGACTTGAGGTTGTTCTTCGGAATCACCATTGGGTTCTACGTGAGATTTTTCAACCCATTCGGCGCTGTTCTCGAATGTTGGTGTCTCCAACTCGCTCGCTTGCATGAAGTGGAAGCTACTGGAGACACTCAAAGAACCAGGAATACCTGCTACTGGCTCATCCATGGAGGCAACCTCCGTTTCAACAGGTTCCGGTTCAGTTGGGAGAGGAGTGGGTTCGCGCGGTGGATTGAGGAAAGATTGTACGATACTTAACAATCGGGTAACTGAAGCGAACGTCAACTGGTCTCATGGCTCCACAATTCACATCACTCACACGATACGCCATTGAGGTCGCCTTCGCCAGACAGCAGACCGGAGAGAACTGTATTTTTGGTATCATTCTCTTCTCCCAGAAGGGCATCACATGCCGTGAAGATCGCTGAACCTTCGCTGTCGTCGAAGTCGAGCACCACAGAGGGAACGTTCCCGGTTGCAAGCACGGAGCGCAAACGAAGGAGTGTCAGTATCGCGGACATCCTTGAAACATAGGATGCCTATAGGAGGATGTAAGATGATGTGACATGAGACCCATAAGCACAAGTGTCATGGAGCCTTGCCTGGGCGGAAGAAATAGCTTCTTGGGCTTTGAGCGATTCTATGCGTTCTGCTTCTGCACGCTTTAATGCTTGATCACGAGACAACTCAGCTTCATGCGCCTAAAAGTATGTTTGCATGCATCGCGGTGGGTGTTCGTCCAATGTGATCATACATACCTCTATTGATTTCTTGACTTCTTCGAGCTCCTTGTAGACGGCCTCGAGAGAGGAAAGGGTTTTAAGTGATCGTTTTTGGTCGTCGTTGAGTTTTTCATACTCGGTCGCTGCATAGCTTGCGATGCGAGACTGTTTGTAGGATCGGTAGAGTTGACAGCGTAAGTTTTTGTCGAGAAGAGGACGAAAGTGGCATACGATTTTCTTGTTCAGAGTGCGCATGCGCTTCTGCAAAAGTTCGACGACAGGGCTCGACTTGGGGTAGAGGTCGTCGTGTGTGGGGGCTTCGGAAGCTGCGACGAGCTCAGGAGCAACGTTACCCTCCTTGAGATCGGTCTCGTCGGGCGCTCTGTCGACAAGAGCAGCCGAGGGCGCGTCAGGAATGGTGACCGAGCCCTCTGCGGGCGAGCCTGGTGTTTTGCTCTTGGTGCCAGTCTTGCGCTTCTTCCTTTGGGACTTTGAGGAAGCGATGGGGAGAGGAGGGGCGCCGGGGACGGGACGAAGAGCAGATGCGACTTCAGCTTCAGCCATGAGCGGAGGAAAGTTGGCGTTGGAGGAGAGAGACGTGGCGAAGGGAATTTGAAGGGGCCCAAGGCGAAATTCCCACGACTATTGTTCATCGTCATGCCCGACGAGCTCGTCCGACACGCCGATCTTTCTTTCGTCGACGGCAACATCGTCGTCCTCGCCGAATCCGACTACTTTCTCGTCCACAAGGGCCTCCTCGTACGCCATTCTCAGGTGCTCCACGATCTCATCAAAGCCATGGACACCACCCCGGTCATCGAAGGTCGCCCCGTGCTCTCCCTTCCCGAGTCCTCGCGCAGCATCGCATACCTCTTGCAAGCACTCTATGACGGCATGTCCGTACCCTCCTCACATGCCTCCCTTGCGTGCACTTTGACATTCACCAGCTCCTTTCTAACGTACGACGGACCGGGCTTCGTCATCGTCGCCAGTCTCCTCCGCGTTCTCACCACGTACAAGGTTCACCGAATCCGACATGACATCCTCCGCGTTCTCTCGTCCTCTTGGCCAGCAAAACTTGTCCAGTGGGAGTCCCGTGAATGCATTGTTATGACTCCCGACGGCGTACACTCTCCACGCCCCACCTTACCCCATCCCGTGTCGGTGATTTTTTGTCACCACGATCAATGACTCACTACCATTCTCAACTGCAGAGAGGTCATCAAGTTGGCCAGAGACATCGACGCTCCGCTCCTCTTACCCTCCGCCATGTACGATCTTTCTCGTTCCGCCCCTAGCGAAGCAGCGGCAGGCGTCTTCAATACCCAACTTGGCGACTACATCCGCTTGGACGAGAGTGATCTTCTTTGTGTTCTCCGTGGACGCGAACACGCCGCACGCTACTTTTCCACCTTCATCGTGAACGAACTGGAAGGAAGAGCCCCCTCCGCCTGGTGTCTTCGTCTCAATGATCCAAACCCCTTGGCGAAACGTGCTTGTCAAATCGCCTTCGAGGCCATCACGTTTGAGCTCCTTCGAGACATCAACGGAATCATCAGTCACCGCACTTCCGATCCCTTGTATGCGATGTCCGACGCCGAGGCAATGCACACAAGAGACGTTCCTGAAGACAGCCCTTCCACGATGCGGACATGCGAGGTATGCCGTGCGGAATTCTCCTCAGCAGTCCTTGCAGCAAAAGAAGATTTTTGGCGGAAGCTTCCTATCTGGTTTGGCGTAGATGTACCAAAGTGGGGCTGATCATTGCTTCCATTCATCGTATAACCTTTTTGTTTGGATGACGGCTCATGTACTATTTCCATGTCGTTCGCACAATTCGAACTGTATTTTGAAGCGTGTCACCGACGTGATCCAACAACGTTCAACGTCAGCGCGTCTAGTTGTCTTCGTTCGCATTTTAACACTTCGCCTCCTTCACCTCACGGACCCAATCTACTCGTTTCTCTAGTATACCAAGCCCTTACCCACTGATAACATGACTGAGCCGGAACAGGGAACAGGGTGCCAAGGCGCCCCGGAATTATCGCCAAACAATAACTCGAGAGCGTCGACTGAGACCGAGAACGACCAGGAAGAACTCGAGGGACAGGACGTCCCAGTGTACGTCTCATTCTATTCCTCCGAGCGCATACATACTAGTCTTGCCAGCGAAGCAATAGCACAGATCGAACTTCTTACCCTCAACATTCTAGGGCAAATCGTGGCGTCAATTAAAAAGTCCCGACGGGATCTATGCTCTGTCGTCGCAACGCAACCGCATCGACGGAGCGACAGCAAAATTGAGATTCAAATCGCAGACAGACGAAAAGATAAGCCTGGAGGGTGAATACTAATCTCCATACTTTTCTGGCCTCTGCACTCAGGCTGGTAAATTCATCATACCTTTAAGTAGATGTGCTTCTCGAGTTCTCTGCTTTCCTGCTCAAACTAGGGGCCCGAGCTCAAAGCCGATTGGTATGCAAAGGATAATTCCGCCCGTGTCGAGCTCCTGACATAGTCGCTGCTCCCCAGCCCAGCTTTTACGGGTGATGAATTGTGCACACGAGGCTCTTAGTCACGACATCTCGCTGACCAAACGGTAGGAGGCAGTCTTCCCAAAGTCCAAGTAACAAACTTCCAGGTCACAGCGATCTATTCTACAAAGATGTTACGCTGTTCAAATCACAACAGACGGTGGACAAGGTAAACACATGCAATTGGATCCAATGACGTCTGACTAGGTCAGCTCGTGGACGATCTTGCGGCGACCTTGCAGCTCGACAGAGCAGATTTGAACATTGTGATTATTCTGCCGA
>JBBPLY010000061.1:49759-70821 GCA_038090035.1 Xerocomus nothofagi | reverse complement strand
AGACGGTGGACAAGGTAAACACATGCAATTGGATCCAATGACGTCTGACTAGGTCAGCTCGTGGACGATCTTGCGGCGACCTTGCAGCTCGACAGAGCAGATTTGAACATTGTGATTATTCTGCCGAAATCACCTTTGGTGGCTGAACCCATGATTGTAGCGTGCCGCCTCGAAAGGCCTCGTCTGCGGTAGTGGTCTAATTATACACCTATTGGATGGCCAAGTTTTGGGGGTGAATGATTCCGAGGTATGCATGACCTATGTATTGCTCGCAGATTTGACCATGTCTAATGCTGTAATTAGGGCACGCTGATCCCGGCTGGAGAAGATATCGAACGGTTCGAAGTCAAGTCTGATGTTAGCTGGGTTCTCGTGATCGAAAAGGAGGTGGCTTGATTTTTCATCCAGCTCGATTGCTATTGACACAGATTTTCCTCGGTATCCAGGCGGTCTTTCAGACTTTATGTCGACTCCAGTTCACCAGGTACTCGCAGTTACCTGGGTATGGATTAATCATCACAGTGAGACGTCGTGCCTGACTTTGTGGAACTCTGCTGACTTCGTCTTGCAGGGTAAAGGGTATCCAGATATTGCCACTCGACAACTCGTGAAAACATTATCAGACAACCTGCCGGACAAGTAAGCAGCCGGTAATTTTTTTTGTGCACTTCTACAAGAAAACGTTTCTCAGCATACCAATAATGGGACTAGTTGACGGAGATGCCTATGGCCTGGACATACTTTCAGTTTACAGATATGGTAGTCAAAACCTGCGACATGAGAATGAAAAACTCGCTGCGCATCGCATTCAATGGCTGGGCGTCAGAACCTCAGAACTCCCAGGGTAGGACCGGGGCAAGCTAGCCAATGGTGTTGTTTCTGAACATGCTTCGCAGCCTGGATATTCACCTTGATACATTGATTCCTATCACCAAACACGACGCCAAAAAAGCAAGTCATGTAGTCCTCTTTGCCACCGTTATTCTTGAGCTGACTGCAGCACAGGCCCTGGCAATGCTGCGACGTCATGGAAGCTGTTTGCCTGTGGAATGGAGGCACGGTGTTTGAGATGATTTACACGGCAATTTCCCTAAAATTTATTCTACAGGAAAGAACTCATGCGTATCTTGCACACCAGAAGGAAGGCGGAGATTGAAGTTTTGGCCAGTGGCGGGTCAGGGAGTCAAGCAGTCGAAGAACCCAGGGGGACGTCGTGTCTAGTGCATTACATTTGTCACAAAATCATCCATCATATCGAGATGTCTACTTGATGCTATATACCGCGATCATGGAACTACGGGTTTCTCTAATCAATCACGAGTCGTTCGATCAGTTCATGCGCTGAACAGCTATCCCTGTCTGATAATTTATATCGAAGATGGACCCCTATCATCACATTCCCCGAAACCAGACATTGAAGTCTATCGCGTTTCGCATTAAAGAATCACTAGCTTGAAGATATATCGCGTGACGTCTATATGCCACTGATTACTGGAGCGGGTGCTGTGCTCGGTCACGCACGGCCATAGTAGCACACACTACTCGATGTCTTTTCGAGTCGACCGTACGCAACATGACCCACAGCGAAACGGTTGGATGGCTTCAGGAACACGAAAAATTCACTCTCCCCGTCCTGGAACCCATCTCACCGTGTTTCTCCGTACCATGCTTGGATGACAAACCCCAAGATCCAATTGTCCAAACCATAAAATCACCCGTTCAATCAGGGACGCCTCTGCATATCTCACCTGGCTTGCCATCGTCTCCCGCACTGTCTCGCGTCAAAGATGCATCAACCCAGGTCTCCAAGCCTGTGTTCACTTCCCTGTGGAACGACGTGTCACTCCTTCGCCCTCAAGACGTCGTGAGCGCCTTTTATTATAATTCGTGAAGCCATGGTTTAGTACATGATAGGATCGTTCTATGTCTTGGGACCCCAACCCTCCTTTGAACAATCAAAATTCTCCATTCTTGACCGAACAACATTCCAGTCTCTTAGGTTCCCTGCAGAATCGGTCAGTCTTTTGTTGATACATCCCCAAAGACAAGACAGTCGGAGAATGAGCACCGATGACGGTCATTTAGGACTCAACCTAGTATGCACACGAAGTTTACGAAAGTCGTTCGATTCGTGGAGAGCGACTTGTTTAGTTCCCTCCACTTGGTTGTGCTGGGAACCTCGTCGCCATTATACGTGTGGGACGTAGACTCGCAATCATTCGTCCAAGGAGTGTCGTCGGACGCGTCTGATTTGCTGGTCAACGCCAAGCACAACGGGATGCCGCAAAGGTTCGTGATTACCGATTACCTCGATCTCCGTATCCTGCCGTGACACCTTCGAAGTATATTGCAACGTTTTCTTGACTTGGGTACTCTCGTACGTCGCTTGGACCAACTGATCCAGGAGCTTCGTGGGAGGTAAGGACATCACTCGCGCTCTCTACTATCCAGAAATACAAAGTTTGAAATTTGAGACAAGGGCGTACCAATACCACCGTGCATGCCTTTGCTCACGGTCTCTCGTCGGTCCTAATGTTTATTCGAAACCGTTTGTCGTGCGGACCGCTCCCCCATGTCACAGAATATTCGGATGTCCCCAGTCTTGCCACCGTGTGGCTTCACTACGCTGAGCTAGAGCAGCTTGTGATTTCTCTTGCCTCGATGTGTTTTAGGGTACGCGTCAGCTAATCGAATCCCCAATCTTCGCTGTCCTCATTCCAATGCTAGGGCATGGATACCACTCCTGACAGATTTTCCGAGATTCCGATATCTCCAGTCGACCTGTTATCCCTTGTCTACGAAACCTTCGAAATGCATGTAGAATGTCATTCTCCCCGCGATATCACAGCCATCATTGCGTATATCCTGACAGTCTCATCCAAGCCATACATCCAAGCCCTCTGTAGGCTATTGGCTTATGGAGAATACCGTCAGATGTACACCATCACCACCGAGAGAACTCAACTCATGGATCTGATATCTCAGTTTGAAGGTGATGAGGCAGAGAGTTCTTGGCGCCGAGAAGAGGGCAGTATTGATGCGGATGGTCCATTTCCGAAATTCATTCCAACCAACCTGGCAAGTATCCTCCCAGCGGCTCACAAATCATTGAAGCTGCTTGAGGCTGCTACACCAGAACACCCAATTTTTTCTACTGAATTACCTTCAAAAGAAATTTCATGGATATGGACCGAAGAAGGTATCAAGAGAATGTGGAGCGGGGCTAAAGTCAACGACGATAGTTCTATGGCTCCGGCAACAAAATCACCCCAATCTCGACTAGATGATTCACAAACGGAGCAATTACCGGGCAAAGGTGATCTGGTTCCGGGGTTCCGAGTCTTCGATATGGAACCAGGAACTTTCTCATCCTCAGAAGAACACAACTCTCAAGCTGTTCTTGACGAACTCATCACCAGCTTTCCCAATGTATTACCAAATATCACACCAAGCCCATCCCTACTGTGTGAAGTCATGTTTACGCCTCTCCAGGATCATGCTGCATCCCTTTCCCGTGCACTTTTGGCAGTGTTTCTTGATCGGTCTTCTTTCCTTTGCATTGATGCACACCTCGGACTACTTCGGTCTCATATGCTGCTCACGTCTCCTTCATTCAAGTCGCGACTCTCTGCCGCTTTATTTTCCGACGCAGAAGATAGAACAAGTCACAGTGTGCAACTGTATAATCTCCTGCGGTACAAGTCGAAAGCCACGATGCTACATGACCAATCTCGCACAGGCCGCTGGCCCGTAGGATTGGCCCCCCTCCTGGTGACAAGAGATTCCTGGCCCCCCGGTGGTTCCGAGCTCAGTTTCCTCCTTCGCACCGTTATAGTCGACTCCCAGCAGGATAATTCGCCCAGTGCGGAAAGTAACACTCCTGGTTTAGACGGCGCATATCGTGTAATGGGTGAAGCAGAGTCGCGCCTGGGTTTCGCTATACGTGAGCTCAGCGGCAGGGAACACGAACGATGGCTTGATCCTCTCTGTGCGTCATTGATTCATTCAATCTGAAGTATGGCTGATATAGAAATTTACAGCCATCGAGTACGCCGGATTTACTCTCTCAGATGTTGTCCTTATTTAACTGCCGATAGAGCGTTAGATTTCTTATATCTCGATTATAAGGTCCCACAATCCCTGCAAGCACTGATTCCGGCAGCAGTTCTATCAAAGTATCAGAGGGTCTTTTCGTTCTTACTCCGCTTAACGCGAGGTGGGTTAACCGATATTTCTACGTTCAATCATTAATTTAGCATAGTCGAATGTGCGGTTCGCTCCGTGTTCCGCTTAACACGCACCACAGCACTACCTCTATTCCCAACACTCTCATCTTCTCGTGGATTACTACTCCATTTCCGGTTCGCGGCACACTCGTTTCTCAGCACCCTTTCCACGTATATATATGATACTGCCATCGGGGGAAATTTCCATGCCTTTCTGTTACGCATCACGGCTTGTCGGGCGACTCCTGGTGCATCGAGTGGCTTCAGGGATGTATTTGCCCTTGCGGAGTGTCACTCGTCTGTTCTGGATGATATACTCAGTGCTTGCCTCTTGAGGTCGACTCAAAGGGCCGCTGGCGAACTTTTGCGGGGGACGTTGGAGGTGGTTCTCGAGTTTTGTATACTGACGGGTGATCTGAAGGATGGCCGGATGGCAGAATATCAAGCTTCACCCGTGCTGGATGCACTTTACGCTTCTTTCCGTAAGAAGGTGTCTACATTGGTCAGTCGGACGGTGTTCGCCAGTATGATTATTATTGACTTGGTATTCAGATGCGGACGTTGGAAGTCATGTTGGAAAAGTACGGAAAAGTACGGGATCTGGAACAGCATCAAGCTGCATGTCTGGAATGGGAGTCCCGGGTGCCGCCTGGTGGGGTAAATTCGCTTCGGCATCTCTTGACATGCCTGAGTCAAAACGAATGGTGGATGTCATCAACGTGAACTCGCTGAAGGTCGTCATTGCGAGCATGTAATCACGATTACATTAATATGAGTAATAGTCCTGGTTCCGTGCACGTATAAATCTATAAGCATAAACTAGACATTCCCTACGAAGCGTAACAAGGAGCATAAGCAGAGATAGCTACATGATGATCGTAATCCTACAAGATGTGCAAAAGAAATCAGCTTCTGAAGGCCTCATCGAGGAGGTCTGGGTCCCGTAGGGAAGGTGGATTCGGGGCCATGTCTTTGGTAGTCCGCCTGTTCTCCCGAATCCATATTGCGCGCACCTCTTCCTCTCGTGGATCCGTATTGGTTGATGCTGCATCCAAGCCCAAACCCCGCAATACCTCTTCAACTCGAAGAGAATCGACCAATCTGATCTCTTGACCGAAAGCGGCACCCTTGCTCGGTGATCCAAATGACGACGTTCGACCGACACCGCGGCGACCGGATTTTGAGGGAGAAAGGATGGTGGAACAGGGGTCGGATGGTGACACAATGCCGGATGTCTCCAACACACCAACCAGGTCGGAGAACTCGCTGCGAGAAACTGGGGTGAAAATCCCGCTTTCGGAACGTTCCAGAATCGTGACATAGTAAGTATAAAGTTGAGGAAGCTCGAGAATGCGGAGCTTGGATGTCAAGCTGGTGCGTTTGGTGGGGGTCTTGAGAGGAGAATTTGAAATGGACGATAGAGGAAGAGCGGCATTCTTCCTCTTTGAGGCAAGAACGATTGCAAGTAGCACCAATCTTGATTGTAAGCCAAGGCTCCTAACCTTTACGGCTGTCTCACTGTTGCTGGACTTGACGGCAGTATGTGGGATTGATAAATTAGAATGCGAGCTGGTAGAAGGCAGGTACGCCTTGAGCGCTGCCAAGATATGATTTGGGGTGACGGGGGGCACAGGAGTCTCCAGAGGGTTTTCGACAGCAAGGGTGGAAGATGAGACGGCAAGGTCGATTGCACCTCGAAGGACCTCGAAGAGTGTCCTCACGTCGCCGGTCTGGGAGGCAACCTTTTTGGAAAGCAAGGTCAAAGGACCGGTGGGCAAGAACTTGTTGAGTTGCTCGGAATTATCAGCGTCGGACAAAGGTGATAGGCGCGCTTGCAATACATGGAGCAGTTGGGAAGCTGAGTACGCGCCGAAATGGAGGGTCAAGACACTGGTAGCCTCGTCATTGGAC
Source organism: Xerocomus nothofagi (assembly GCA_038090035.1). Taxonomy (NCBI): domain Eukaryota; kingdom Fungi; phylum Basidiomycota; class Agaricomycetes; order Boletales; family Boletaceae; genus Xerocomus; species Xerocomus nothofagi. The sequence continues at coordinate 64,684 of JBBPLY010000061.1, read as the reverse complement.
AAGCTTGCGGAGACGGGGAGGGTATGCGTATTTGCTATGCCGATGATGCGAACAGAAGGGGAGTACTTGCGAGCAAAGGAGAAGATGGCGGAGAGGGTATGGGGGGATTTTGCAATATGATCGAGCTCGTCGAGGACAATGAGACTGTGACTGGCGCGTCAGTATGCGTAAAATGATGTCAGGGGAAGCTGTACCATCTGCGTTGCTGAGAAGCAAGTAACTTGTCGAGGCGTCGCTTGCCCTTTGCCTTTACGCCTTTGGTCCTCTTGACCAGCGTGGAGTTCTCGATGTTTTCGCAGAGACAGTCCCAGAGGTCGTCCAGGTTGTTCAAGGCCATGCAGTTGACAGTTACCACTCTGAGATCTTGACAGAACTCGAAACCAGCCAAGACGGAGTTGACGAGTGCTGTCTTTCCAGTCCCGGGGGTCCCAGAGATGAAGAGAGAGGACTTGAACGAGGGGCTGGGATCGCGCGCCGATGCGATGAAATTTGTGATCACGTCGCGCTCGGCGGACCTGCCAGCGATGGAGAATGTGCCATTGCAGGTCGACCTGAGCAGGGCGCGAACGCGAGCGTGTATGGGGAGCAGCGCGACGGGGGGCATCGAGGAGGAGGAGGAGAAGGGAAGAGTAACGGCCCGTCAACAAACGCGTCGCGATCATTTCCCACACGCGATCATATTGCCCCGGGTGCAAGATAGATACCGACATGATCATAAAACTCTATTGCAGCGCCTCTTCTTCTCACTACCCTCCTCCTCGTCGTCGTCGCGAACGGCATGCCCCTGCTCACCACCGTCATCGACGACAAGTCCCCCCTCATCTCGTATGATACCACCTGGCTTTATGGCAATTCCCAAGACGACCCGCTCGCCACCGAGTATGCCGTTCACACATGTCTCTGAACCCCCCCACTCATCGCTTTGACAGGTATTACCTCGGTACATTCACAACAAACAATGTAACGGGCGGCTCCGTAACGTTCAACTTCAACGGGACCGCCGTCTGGCTTTATGGGGCCAACCGGTCAAACCATGGCACTTACACCGTTCAAGTCGGCAGCGCAACTTACTCAGGTTACACAGGCAATGGGAACAACTTATTCCAGCAGTCGCTTTTCAACACCTCGTTCAACCAGGGAACCCACACGGTAAAGTTGACGAACACTGCATCCAATAATCTGTACGTGGACATCGACATGGTCAGCCAAGCTTTTTCTCCCGCGATGAATCCCTGACATCGCACAGATCGTGTGGCAATCGCAAGTTGGGAGTGCAGACGACCAGTTGGTCGCCGAAATAGTTCAAGACACGGATTCCCGCTTTCAATACCAGGAACCGGCTTGGACCACGACCTCCAGCTCCGTCAACTTCAACTTGTTCAGTAATGGTACCGGCCAGTAAGCGATAGCAACTGGGCAGTTTCTTCACTCAACTCATTATCATGGTTCCTTCAGTGTCACACAAACGTACGATGCAAGTGTCACATTCACGTTCACAGTGAGGTTCTCCTCCTTCAATGCTCTCACCAACGACTTATGCACCGTACAGGGCACGCTTATTCTTCACAGCATCACTTCCCAGCTCTGACAGATTCATCAGGCGAGGCTGTAACTATTTTTGGGACATCGGGACCTTCCAACGGACTATACTCGGCTCAACTGGATGGCGGTCAGAGCGTGCAGTATAATGCAACAAACGTTCTCCCAATCAACTACGGGGTCGCGATTTACCACGCTGATAATCTTGGCCCCGGCTCACATCAGCTCGTTCTTACTAACCTCCCTGGTAACGCTGGGCAATCCCTTAGTGTCGATCATGCGCAGCTGTGGACCTTAGCGAAGTACTTGGTCATGAATTCTGTCTTTCACTTCCCGTGTTGACCAGGTGTGCTCTACAGTACTACTTCTGGCGCACAATCACCGAGCGCGCAATCGCCGAGCGCACCGGGTAACTCCACAAGGTGTGTTTCAAGTGCTCGTGAACTCTTCTCCGTCTCATATTATTGAAATGATGACACGCAACTGACTTGCTTCATTACTAGCAAACTCAGCTCAGGAGCCATTGCTGGCATAGTTGTCGCGGTCGTAGCCGCAGTTCTGAGTGCAGGAGCTGCCATTCTCTTCTATCGGCGTTGGAAAGCTGCTCAGGCTGCCCATCATGACCTTTACCAAAAGTATGCTCCCCAGCAACGACCCCCCGATTCTGCCACAGTGGCTCCGACTGGCTTTTCTTCGTCCCTTGAGACCAGGAGCAATGCGACCTTGATGCGAAACGATACCTCGGCCCAAGCCTTCTCCGGGAGTGCTCTGCAGCCGGCTGATTCAGTGCAATATGACGGAGCCGCCCACATATCTTCCGGTTTTCGCGACTCCCGAAGTATCTATGAGACGGAGAGTTCGTCGGCTCAGTCGCCGGTAGACGAGGTGGATTGATCTCGTCTGGTTATTGCTCTGCGAGTATTGAATGAGCTTTTCTACACACAGGGGCTACTACAAAGGCCTCTCCCCGAAGCGCCCGGAGGGGGGATGTCACTGTCCGACGAATTTCCAAAACTTGCGGGTTTGCGACGTGGTCAAAGTATGATGACAGCTGATCGCAGCTCCCTCGCAGCCAGCGAGGTTCCCCCACCGAACTATACTCAGGCAATTGGGAATACGGCTCCCGAACGCGAATAAGCACCACCATGCGCACATTAGATTTTAAATTTTTTGTTTTAATAGAATCAAGTTTGCGGACATTATTTCGTCGTCTCTCTTTCGATTAGCTTTTTCCTCGCATTCTTGTTTATGTGTTCAGTCGTTGCTAACTTATTACCCACGTTTGTATATCGTCGGATACTTGTCTTGCATGTATCTGGTTTTCGTCAAATTGCTATTCGATACTAGTCGATAGGATTAATGATGATGCTGCCACTAGTCTGAATCACAGATCTAGAGAGTCGACATTACTAAGCGGCCTCTGGCGCGGTTCCTTTCACCCTGTTGTTCTGAGATACTTATTCGCCACCGATGCTGGATGACTGGTCCCATACACTCCTGCAGAGTGATCCTATGCGGATTTACCGCGCCAAGAGGGATGCTGCACATCGAACTGTCACATCCAAGTACAATATCCTTGGGTTCATATCCTCTGGAACGTATGGCAGAGTCTACAAGGCTCAGAGTGTCGAGTCCGAGAGCATCATGTACGCGATCAAAAAGTTCAAGCCGGACAAAGAAGGGGACGTCGTGACGTATACTGGCATCAGTCAGAGTGCAATCAGAGAGATCGCAGTAGGCTCCACTGTCTTCCGTTCATTTCAACTGCTGATACGACATGCTATGAACAGCTGAACAGGGAAATATCTCATGAAAATGTTGTTGCCCTCAAGGAAGTCATATTGGAGGATAAATCTATCTATATGGTCTTCGATTATGCCGAACATGACTTTCTGGTGCGCTCCATATCAAGGGCAAGATGTTAAGCTTGAGTCGATGATCTACCTTATTCACAGCAAGTCATTCACCACTACTCCCAAACCCTCCGCATCCAGATCCAATCTCAAGTTCTCAAATCGTTGGTTTACCAACTATTAAACGGCCTTGTCTACCTCCATTCCACGCATATTCTGCATAGGGACCTCAAGCCCGCTAATATACTCATTACTGCTTCAGGAACCGTCAAGATTGGGGACCTCGGCCTCGCTCGCCTGATCCACAAACCCTTGCAGCCCCTTTTTGCAGGTGACAAAGTAGTTGTCACAATATGGTACCGTGCTCCCGAACTGCTCATGGGTGCAAAGCATTATAACAAGGCGATTGACTGTTGGGCGATCGGCTGTGTTTTCGCAGAACTTGCAAGTTTGCGGCCGATATTCAAGGGCGAAGAGGCAAAGTTGGATTCAAAAAAGAATGTCCCATTCCAAAGGGACCAGCTTCTCAAGATCTTCGAGGTTCTTGGCACACCGGATGGTAAAGAGGGTCTCTGCACTGACGACAATCTTGCCTTTAACCCATCCCTTTTGAAGAGAAGGACTGGCCTGGTGTTTGCGATATGCCCGAATACCAGAATATGAAGCGACTTGACGCGTATGTCGACGAACCAGCGAGCGAGAAACCTGTACTGACTTTATTTCTCCGCGAGATATCAAAACCGCCTTGCGGAGTGGTGCCAGTCACGTATTCGATCGCAGCAAGGGCATGACTTACTTCGTCAGCTGTTCGCGTATGATCCCGACAAACGATTGACTGCGAAAGATGCCCTGGGTCACAGATGGTTCCAGGAAGATCCTCGGCCCACACGGAGGTTAGTTCCTTCATTCCTATCCTCGCTCGGTGCTCATGTCTCCCCTTTCTAATTGGCGACAGCGTATTTCAATACGTGCCAGCTCATCAAACACCACCTCAACGACGAATCACTCAGGATGAAGCACCCTCGATGATGGGTGTGCCCGCGCCAACACAGCCTCATACACAACCGCAAGGTCCAACTGCACACGGACACGGACAAGGCCAACATCTGTCACAGCAATCCAAGCCTGGTAGCACCACTAGTTTCGCAAGCGTCAGTGCCGGGGCTGGAGCTATGCAAGGGTACACCACTGTCCAAGGCGGGTCTTCCAGGAAGAAAGCTAGACTTGGATGAAGGTTGTGTTCCGAAACGTTCTCAATGCACTACGTAAACCCTCTTAGTACGGGCACTACAGCTGTCTACTGTTTTGGATCGATGAACTGAATATTCAATCTTGTTTTATTGTAGATCACCACACCACTGCAGATAGCTGGTCAATGTATGCGCCAGTACTTGACTTGTAGAATGGTCAGAAGAATGTGGTGTAAAGAACCATTCCAACTGCCAAATTGGGACCGTTGCCACTGGGCACGCGTTGTTTGATTATGTAACGCAATGTCTTCTCAAAAGTATGCGCACAGGCTTGTAGCTAATTTTGCTTATTTTACTATTTCATCTTTGAATCCTGTGCTTTATGCTTTGCGACCGGCCGGCCATTTGGCGATTAACATTAGACGTCAACCTCGAAGGGTACTGACGCGAGGCATAATTCTTCGTGCTACGATTATGATGGCAGCGACCAACTCGCGAAAAAATGGGTTTCGGACGCCCGATCTTCTTTGTTACTTCGTTGCCGGAGGCGTCGCAGGTGCTGCATCCCGGACTGTTGTGAGCCCATTAGAAAGGCTCAAGATCATACAGTGCGTGATCCATTTCTGCATGTGTCTTACTTTCTGACAATAGACGTGTGGAATTTCTAGGCAGGTACAGCCGCGTGGTTCTGGTGGCCAATACAAGGGAGTCTGGCGCAGCCTTGTGAGAATGTGGGAGGAAGAAGGTTTTGCAGGCTTTATGCGTGGAAATGGGATCAACTGCCTGCGGATAGTACCTTACAGTGCCGTGCAATTCACGACCTACGAGCAATTGAAAAAGGTTCGTAAACGAAGGATCACCTACTTTCTGTTCGGGAGCTGAAACTACACATAGCTTTTCACTAGCAATAGATCTAAGGAACTTGATACCCCGACACGGTTGATTAGTGGTGCATTAGCTGGCATTACCTCAGTCTGTGCGAAATATTCTATATAGTTCCCCTTGACTCTGACATTCTGACTCAACTTTAGGCTCGACATACCCCCTAGACCTCGTGCGTTCCCGTTTATCTATCGCCACAGCCAGTATATCTGTCCAGAACCGGTCCTCAGCGGCGTCTGCGGACTCTGCCTCATTCTCTAGCTCTGGTGCATCGAGCTTTAATCCGAAGACGCGCTATTCGAAGGCTGATTTATCGGTAATCGGTATGACTCTCAAGGTCATGCGTGAAGAAGGCGGTGTGCGTGGGCTGTATCGTGGACTTGTTGCAACAGCGATGGGAGTCGCTCCGTACGTTGGGATCAATTTCGCAACGTATGAGGCCCTGCGTGGTATCATCACGCCACCGGGTCACAGTAGCATCGCCAGGAAATTGATTTGCGGTGCTCTAGCCGGTGCGGAGTCTCGTACTATTTTTTTTCTGCTCGTACTCAGTGAACAGTATATATTATACAGGGTCTATTTCGCAAACGCTCACGTTCCCATTTGACGTCCTGAGAAGGAAGATGCAAGTTGTGGGCATGCCAGCTGGAGGAATGGGATATCAATACAGTGGAGCCTTGGATGCGTTGAGGACAATCATCCACACGGAAGGGTTCCGTGGGCTATATCGTGGCATCTGGCCCAACTTACGTAAGTCTAGCATGGCTGCTGATGGAAACGCTTACATAATATCTTGATCACAGTGAAAGTCGCGCCGAGCATAGCGACGTCCTTTTTCACCTACGAGCTGGTGAAAGACCTTCTTCTCGTACCACCATGACAAGGGTCCGCCGAAATATTAGACACAATTGGGCGTTGCGCTACACTTTCCAAGTTTTCAAATTAATTGTCATATTTACATAGTACATATGTAATAGCAAATAATTTACGCAAGATATCCAACCCCCAAAAGGATGCTCGGTCTGCATTTCACTTGCCAGGTCGTCCCACGAATACCGCCGCGCATACGTTTCCGCTCTTTCTTTCCCTTCCGTGCCAGTCATCGGAGCTTTGCAAGAGCAGTTGGTGGTCTTAACTGACCATCTACCATCCCGGTGACTCAAAGGTTTCGCTTTCAGGATCTGCATGGTGAGTTCGCGATCGTTCATCTGCAATTGGTGACCGGTCCTACACGTTTGTAGCCTTGCTGTCGCTGCATTGTCTTCCTTCCTTTGCTAGGATCCGTGCTGACGGCTTTAAACGCTCCTTTCCGCTGTAGCATTGTAATTATCTCATTTAGGTGATCCTCGAGTTCATATCTTGCTTGGCTCGATCTGCCTAGCTGCTCCCCTCTGCGCCAGAAAATCACCGATTCAGCCAGTATTTCCTCATGGTCCAGAGCAAGCAATCATTCTCCACGTTTCCGGCCTCGCCCTCGTCCTCGTTTTCTTCGTCAGCCGCTTCGCCTATGGTGCCACCTGCAACGAACCCCTCTCATTCCGGCATACCAACCGCCGATCAACTCCCCTCGCCCCCTTCCACCACGTTCAAGAGTATCTTTGGCGTACCTGCTTCCAACCACCGTCCCCATTCTTCTTCTTCCACACCCTCAATGGGTCAGGCCGTCAGCCGGCCTCAGGTCACTACCGCGTTGTCGCCTTCATCAGCTCCATCTTCGCTGGGCGTTTCCGAGTCGGCTACCGGGAGTCTGTTCAAACGTGCGTTCGTCGGGCGTCGGAAAAAGTCAGACACTGTAGTACCATCGTCCCCACGACTTGATAAAGGGAAGCAGTCGCAATTCGAGGAACCGCGCCATGAATCAGCGGGTGCTGCACCCCGTCAATTGGGAGCAAAGCAACTTACTCTTCAACTCGCACATCATGTCTTCAATAAGAAGTCTGCACCCGCATCCCCTGCGATGAGCGGTCTAAATCTACCACCTCCACCTCCACCACCCAAGCACGCTCAAGAGCTGACTTCCTCATCCCGCCTCACGGCCATTCACCCTAACATCGATAAACGTACCTCCGTCATAACGACCTCTATTCCCATTGTGCCGGCACTAGATTACATAAGGAAGAGCGATGAACCTACGGAGCAGGGTGCATCGAAGGAAAATGAGAGGAGGGATCTCGAGAGGTCAGAATCTACGGATGTTCGCAGGAAGAGCGATTCCACTTTGAGCCTCCACACCATCCGTCCTACTTTAGGCAGCAAGACGCCTCGCCCCGTTTCGCTTGCAGAATCACTACATTCCACCCATACCATCGTACCCATGAACAAGCGTCTAAGTGCGCTAATCACAGATGCAGAATACGCCATGGCTGAGGAAGAGGATGGGGCAAAAAATGACGAAAAAGGGCTGGCGTTTAGTCGTGTTTCTCCGGCCTCGTCGTTGCGTCTCAGAGATAGGAGGTCTCAGTCTCTCAATCTTGGCCCTCCTCTTTCGTTGATGGTTTCTGGCCCCACCGCTTCAAATGCAACGATGAGTTTGGAGACGATAACCGTCACTCTCCCCAGATCGGCATCGGAAGGATGTGAGCAGGAGCGCCTTGTTACCAGAGAGATGGCCGCAGCGACTTTCTCTTCGCTACCTTCGGACACTGCCAGGGACTCTGCAATACATCATATTAGCGCCATCTCCTCTCTGAACCAAGTATCTAATTCGAATGCTTCGCGGGTTGAACGAACTTTACCGGACCTCCCAGATCCTCCTCAAAGAACCACAACGCCGCCACAAACTTACTCTCTACACCCATCATTCCGTCAGACAGCCATCAGCATGACATCTGGTTTCGCCCCTGCCGCTGGGCTTGCACGACGTGCTGTGGAAAAAATGGGTCGGGTTTGGGGTTCCAAAAGTTCGTTTTCAAGTCCTCTCGCGTCGCCACCCAGTGAATCGTCGTTCGCTGGACCACCATCTCGTGCAAATTCAAACCACTCCGAGTCCACACATCATGGACACGGCAGGAAGGCTCGCCACAATCCGCAGACACCATCTGTTAGTTCCACTACCTCATCTATATCCGATCACGAGGGACCACAGCTCGGCAAACGCCTCCGAGGTCCCGTTCGTGTAATACCCTCAGGTGTTGTCAGCGGATTGGTCTTCGGAAGGGAGCTCAAAACTTGTGTAGAGGAGACCGCCATAGACTCATTTCTGAGCATCATCCACAAGCACAACGAACGGGAGGGGCCAAACGCCCTAGAGCATGTCCAGTGCAGTCAGCCTTCAGCGGCATTGGAAAGTCGCCATCTTCCTGCCTTGGTGGTTAGATGTGCACAGCATATTCTTGCGTGGGGTGTTCAAGAACAAGGACTTTTCCGGTATGCAGTGCCAAAGCTTACTTCTAGGAGTGAATATTCACTATTCGGCTTATAGTGTCAGTGGTCGTTCATCGCATGTAAGCAAGCTACGTGCAGAGTTCGATACTGGTAAGTGTTACTGTTTCGTAGTCTAGATTCAAGATTGATTACCCTAAACACTAGGCGGCGACTTTGATATCGTGCAATCTAACCCTGGTGACTTGGATCCTCACGCGGTCGCTTCCGTATTTAAGGCATACTTGCGAGAATGTGAGTGGCTTGGCCCGGTTTCCATTTTACCTGCAACTGACATATTCATTGGAGTGCCTGAGCCCATCCTGACAAACTTATTGATGCCCTACTTTGAGGCCGCCATGGCCTCGGAGCGGTTGACCGGTAACATTCAGGACCCATTTCCGTCAAAGAGCATCCATGAACTTCGAAAACCCCCGTCACTCTCAACACTCGGCATGCCAAATTTCGGCAGAACCCAACCCCCATCTGAATCGCTACGCAAAGGCCTCTCGTCTCTCATATCTTATCTTCCACAGGAAAACCGTGACTTGCTATTGACCGTGACGGAGTTGATCAATCACACCGCTAAGAGGAGCTCAGAGACGAAGATGCCGCTCAGTAACTTGTTGCTCGTGCTGTGTCCCAGTTTGAGTATGAACCCATCATTGTTACAAGCACTATGCGAAAGCCAGGACATCTGGAATAGTGTCCATCAATTCAAAGAAGGCGTAGACCTGGACGCGGTCACAGGAGAAATCGGTCAATCTTCCGTCAGCTTTTCGGAAGTGGGCACGGAGATTGAAGATGTTGTAGTCAACGACCAGATGACTTCGCACCCGAGACCATCGATCGAAAGCAGCCGCTTTGTTCGTCCTCTCCCCAGCGTTCCTACCGCCGATGGGTCGCACTCCATCCCATCCTCTTCGTCGAGCTGCGAGCCTTTAGGACTACACGTTAGCAGTCCCGACGGAAAGTCCCATGTTCCACCAGATGCCGAGACATCGTCATCATCATTCTCTACAGCGGACGATAATTCGTCGATTTCCCAATTATCGCACAGTGGCCGCCCAGTCACTCCCACATCTTTGAATTTCAAGCTAACCAATCCGTACTCCCCACCCTCCCTGTCATGTTCAACCGATTCTTTGTCCGTTCCGTCATTGTCATCAGGGTCACCTATTCAACTGGTCAAACCACTAACGTTTGTGGATGAGTGTAGTGAACAACAGTCCTCCCCCTCGCCCCATTCCCCTGAAATTGCGGAATCTATTCCCCTACCGATCCCGAATATGCGGCTTACGCAAGCCACTTCAGAAGCCCAGTATCAGTTCCCGGGAGCACGAGACAGTGTCACCCGAATTCCACTTATGCATCGTAAATCTACTCCCTCCATTTCCATTTCTTCTTCTAGCTCGGCAGATGCCCGGTCAGCTTCCATAGCTTCTCGCGCGAGACGATTGAAGAAGCCCTCGTTACACCTCCTCTTTTCCAAACACTCTCCGTCTCCCGTTTCATCGCCACATTCACCGGCGGTTGTCAGTCCTCTTGTGACATTGCAAGGGGGTGCTTTACGGTCATCTTCTACTTCCGAGTCCTCTCCGGATTCTTTGGTTACAGCTCCGCAGTCATCCCGATTTAGCTACCCGCCAGTATTGAATACGGCGATCGATGAATCTTCAATCTCGCTTGCGTTAGGCATTGAAGATGACGGGGAAGATCCTGCCATTTCTGTCAGACATGCCACCAAAGATGAGATGACGGACTTGCAGAGATCGACACGACCCAGTACACCACCTCGTCGTGGTCTTTCGGGGGAGACCGGCAAGGATGTCCATGCCCAATTTCGTCACTTGGACGTTACTCTCCCGGAAGAGGAACGATTTGGGGGATATACCTGGACACAAAGGGTATTGATGGCGGCTGGGGAGCCAAGATGGTGACAGGGCTTGGATGCCAATGGACATCGCGAATCGCTTCGACTATGTACTTACATGCCGGACTCTAGATGTCATACGATCCGCAGGCGGGTCGCTACATAATGGAGTCATAAATCTCCGCAGGTTTAATTAGTTTGATCATTCCGAAACTCACCCTTTGGAATGACATTCTCCAATATATACCCTCTCCCCCCCCCTCTCTCTCTTTTTTTTTTTTTTTTTTGCTTTCGACCCAGGCATTTATCGATTCTGTTTCAGAGCTAGTTTGCAGATTTGGATAAAGGCTACGTGACGTCAGATAAGGTCTGGCCCAGATAAAAAGCCTATAAAAAACCAGCCCGAGTTGACTCCAGCTTCGTCCGTTGTCGGTGCCCGTATTATTTTTTTCCATGGCTTCTGGTTCAGCCAAAGCGATACAAGGGAAACTCTTCAGAGGCGACGACGATTCCAATGGCCGAGCAACAGGCGACTCAGACGCTCGCGATCATCGTCTCACTATTCAGATTCCCAAACCAGCAGCCTCATCAAAGTCCGAGGCCCCTCCACAGGTTTCAAAAGCGAGTCCACGTGGTCCAAATGCGTTGGATAGCGACACCATCCAAAAGAGTTACCGCCAACGGTTAAATGAGGTGTTGGGCGCCAACTACCAAGGTGCGGAGAAGCACCGTCTTCGACAGGATGATACTCGCCTTCGCCATTGGAAACGATGGGGTCCATATCTCAGCGATCGACAATGGGTTAGCCTAATCTAACAGCGACCCCCATACTTGATACTCACGTCAGTCGCTCCAGGCAACAGTCAGAGAGGACTATTCAGAAAATGGTGACGCTTGGCGTCATTTCCCTCACGAACACGCGCGATCCCGTGCTTATCGATGGGGCGAAGATGGCATTGGCGGTATCTCTGACAATCATCAACGACTTTGCTTTTCGCTTTCCTTATGGAATGGCGAGGATCGTATGCTGAAGGAACGTCTTTTTGGCGTCACGGGTCATCAAGGGAACCACGGCGAAGACGTCAAGGAACTCTACTATTATTTAGACTCGACCCCTTCTCACTCCTACATGAAATTTTTATACAAGTATCCTCAGCGCAAGTATCCCTACGAAGAACTCGTGACAGAGAATGTTCATAGGGATCGAAATGTGGCAGAGTACGAGATATTAGATTCTGACGCCTTTGAAGGCGACCGATATTGGGACGTCTTTATGGAGGTCCGTGTTCTTTTTTTTTTGCCCTGGCTTAGGGCCACTAGTCTGAACCATATTTCGCAGTACGCAAAAGATGAAGATGACCCAAACAACCTCTATGTGCGGATTACCGGTTACAATCGCGGTCCGGAACCTGCGTCACTCCATATCATTCCCCAGTTGTGGTTCCGCAATACATGGTCGTGGGTTACTAAATCCCCAATGCCATCCCTCGCCGGCTCGGTTTTGGAGAATGATATCCAATATATCAAGATAAGGCACCCTACAATGGAGAAGTACTATATGTACTGCTTACCCTCCCCGCCACCCGTCAATGCGGAAGGTGTATTCGTCACGGACGATGACGTCGTCATTCAACCTGAACTCATTTTTACGGAGAATAACACCAATTTCTGCCGTCTTTATGGAGGGCAAAATACGTCGCCATTCGTCAAGGACGCTTTTCACGATCATATTATCCCGTGTCATCGACCTGTCTCCGAGTCGAATGATTCGGCTTCTGAAGGGAATGATCGTGAGGGGACGCACCGGCCCATTCCAACATCTACTCCACAGCAATCCCCATTTGTTAACCCAGAAAAACAAGGCACTAAGTCTGCAGCACATTATATTTTCCAGAATGTCCCGGCCAACGGTGGGTGCGCGGTTGTACGCTTACGATTGACTCCGCAATCCGTGTCAAAACTCTCGAACTTGGAAGATGAAAGCGCCTTTGACGGAGTGATAGAGGAACGACGCGAAGAAGCTGACGAATTCTACAACTCACTTGTATTCGGTCCGATGAGCGACGATTTGAAGCAAATAATGAGGCAAGCCCTGGGGGGCATGTTGTGGACGAAGCAATACTACTACTTCGTACAGAAGGAGTGGATTGAAGGCGATTCTACACAACCTCCACCACCCCCCGGACGTAAATACGGACGTAATAAAGTATGTCTTCTCCAATCGCTTGCTAACCTGCATTGAATTGCTCCCTAGGATTGGCGCCACATGCACATTGACGATATTCTTTCCATGCCCGATAAGTGCGTACTTTTATCTATTCATTTACAACCTCGATAAGTGGTCTATTCAGGTGGGAATATCCATTTTTTGCCGCTTGGGATACCGCCTTTCACTGTATACCCCTTGCCGTCGTCGATGCCACCTTCTCCAAGAAGCAATTAGATTTGCTAACTAGGGAGTGGTACATGAAGCCAGATGGGCAGATCCCCGCGTATGAGTGGAACTTCTCGGACGTGAATCCGCCTGTACACGCTTGGTGTGTATGGATTTCGCTAAATTTGTTGAAATCGTCAACTTGACCGGCTCCAGGGCGACATTTAGGGTCTTCAAGATAGAACGTAAGCTCACAGGGCGGGAGGATATACCCTTTTTGGAGAGAGTGTTCCAGAAGTTATTGCTCAATTTCACGTGGTCCGTAGCGTGTGTTCACGGACGGTTCAATTAATCACGGTTATCTATCCAGGTGGGTAAATAGAAAGGACGCCGGGGGACACAATGTTTTTGAGGGTGGTTTCCTTGGCCTCGATAATATCGGCGTTTTCAATCGTTCAGAGCCACTGCCCACAGGAGGGAACTTACGCCAGGCGGATGGCACCGCTTGGATGGCATTTTACTGTTTGAATATGTAAGTCTAGGGCGATATGTCCTTGCTGGTTTCGTTGATGGTGTCCAGGTTGAACATGGCTCTTGAGCTCGCAAAACACAACCCGGTGTATGAAGACATCGCCTCCAAATTCTTTGAGGTACGTGGAATATCTACCGGAAGTTCCATTTCCCTGACCAATCTCAGCACTTCATCTTTATCGCTGATGCTATGACATACGTGTCAGGAGATGACGAGCGGAGCCTTTGGAATGAAGAAGACGGAATGTATTATGATGTCATCCAGTTCGGACCCGGAGACTCGATCCAGTTGCCTGTGCGCAGCCTTGTTGGCCTCATCCCCCTTTATGCAACCCTTGTTCTGGAGCCTGCCGTGCTCAGTCGATTCCCGGGTTTTAAGAAGCGCATGGAGTGGTTTATCGATCACAGGCCCGAGGTCTCGGCTCGGAATATGGCAAATATGAAGGGTAACGTAGTGGCCCTCGTCTCACCCTTGGTTTTCTCAGTATTTTATAGTCAGTGGCAAGGGCGAACGACGTCTACTCGCGCTTGCCAGCAAGGAGAGGCTTGTTCGCATTTTAGAGAAGATGCTGGATGAGAATGAGTTCTTGAGTGAATATGGTATCCGATCGTAGGTCATGTTGCAACCCTCTTGCCCAACATCTCATGGAATGTTGTTTAGCTTGTCCAAGCTGCACAAGGATAAACCTTGGGGGATGGATGTTCATGGAGAGCGGCATGAGGTCAGGTACTGGCCTGGCGATTCTCACTCCGGGATGTTTGGTGGAAATTCTAATTGGCGTGGACCAATCTGTGAGGACCTAATCACACACCGGGTGCAAGAACTCATGGTCTATCCAGGGCTTGCTGTCAATTTCTTGCTCATCGAAAGTCTTCAAAGGTTTTACCAGTACTATGGGGATGACCTTCAGGTCGAATGCCCCACTGGAAGTGGCGAATACATGAACCTTGTTGAAGTTGCGGAAGAAATTCAACATCGTATCATCCACATTTTTGGGCGTGATGCTGAGGGCAGAAGGGCCACTAATGGTGGTAATCCAAAGTTAGACAGTGATCCACATTTCCGTGACTATGTCTGGTTTTACGAAGTGAGGATCATCCCCATTCATCCATAGTTATTGGGCACTATCGTGCCAGTTTTTCCATGCAGATGGCGGTCGGGGACTTGGAGCATCACATCAAACAGGATGGTTAGCATGTTCGTGATGGAGAGCTCGACTTTAATTGATGCTACTTCGTCCGTTACCAGGTCGGGCCTAGTCGCCTATCATATCTTGCAGAGCGGAGTGACATGCCGATTACCAAGAACACCACGGAGTAAGT